>APFE030371223.1:15672-46748 GCA_000404065.3 Pinus taeda | reverse complement strand
GATTCTCTGAGCAAATCATACATGTTTCTACAACTTTTGCATCCAAGGGGCATTCCCTTAGAGCATGTTTCTTCCTACATTTCGGACAAAGATGGCTAGAGCATCAGTTTCTGCTTTTTGCTAATTTTGAATTTTAAGGGTGTCTAGTTGTTCACTAAGTCTCCGTAGGATATCAGTTTTGAATTCATCAAGCATATTGCCAATCTCTACCATACTTACTGATCCAGTTGCAGATTTGTTTGCTCTGATAAGAGAAGGACCTCTAGGCCCTTTTCCCATTTTAGATTTTCCTCTCAAGAGATGGACACATAGTTCTACTATGTCACGAAGTGGAAGTTGAGAAAAGTCTCCCTTCCCCATCATGTTTAAAATATCTATCCATTCATCTCTAATGGCTTTCAATGTAAGGGCTTTCAAATTTTCCTCATCTAAGTTACTCATCTTTGCTCTCTTTAAGTTGTATTGAAATCTTTCAAGTAAATCCTCCAAGTTTTCATCTTCTTTTTGCATCATTTTGAATGCCTCATCCTTGTGATTGGTGGGCATGCAATAATCCAGGTATCTATCGAAAAATGTTTGTTTCATATCATTCCAAGTCCTAATAGATTGGGTGACTAATCCCATGAACCATTTCAAAGCATCTCCCTTTAATGTTGAAGGAAACAGTTTGAGTTTTTGAGAGTCTTCCATATAGTCATAGGTTCGACACACTACTTCAAACTCAAATAGAAATGTTTTAGGATCCTCACTTTGCAATCCATAAAAGTTAGGCAGGATAGATGATGAGATGTTTTTCATTGTTGTGTGAGTTTCCTCATCAACTATACAGAATCCAAACGAGTTATCTCCTTCCCTATTTCTTCCATTATTACCTCCACCATTGTTGCCTCCATTATTTCCTCCTCCTCTACCTCTACCCCCAAATCCATTTACTACTTCCTCCGTCATGATAGTTTCCTCAGAGTCTTCTGGTTCTTCTATCAAGGGTGGATGAGAGATATTCTCTTCCTTTTCTTCTTCACGTGATTCTACCTCTTTGATTACAATATGCTCTCATGTAGAAGTGAAGAAAGGGTCTTCTCCTAGATGAGATTTGGTAGATAGTGTTGGAGAATCCTCTAATTCAGTTGTCGCTCCTTGAATTCCAAGAATCTTAAGGCTAGGAGTAGATGGTGGTGATTCTTGTCTATGCTTTGAAGAAGCTGGAGTTGTGAAAATCGAACTCTTGGCTCTAGCTATAAACCTTCCCCTAGAATCTCTTGCTCTATGCATGCCATTTTTTATATATTATTTTCTCAAGTTGGGCTAATAATTCTCTTTCTGATCTTCTTGATCACACTAGGTGCACGAAGAGAGCATACTTAAGAAATTATTGAACCAATAACTCTCTTTTCTAATCCTCCAGATCACAATAAGTGCAAGAGGAGAGCATACTTCAAGAAGTTATCAATTTTCCCTTTTTTTTATTGTTGTTGTTTTTTAATAAATTGGCTACCTAGTTACACTTCCCTGGCAATGGCACCAAAATGTTTGGTCAATTTAGTGTGTCCGAAATTGCTACATTAATTGTCAATTCTGGATTTGTAAGCTGACGAAGTGTGGCGCACTATATGTGCAAGATCACCTATTTCTTACTTTTGTTGTTTTTGTTTTTTATGTTGTTTTGGGGGTTTTTATCTTTGTTTATGGAATTCTTATTCCTAAATTTGTAGAAGGCAAGTATGGTTATAAGTTTTAAGGCAATTATGTCCTTTATAAGGGTTCCCAAAACTTAACACTTCAGAAGGTCTAAGAACATACTAGTGAAAAATAAAACTTGAATCAAGAATGAAAAGATGCTGCTAATTAAAACAAGTAATGAACTAATGATTATGAAACTATCATCTCTGCTGCTATCTAAATACAAAAAAATGATTTAAGCTACTGCACTCAAAGAAATAAAAAATTGCAAAGCAAGTAAAACTAAAATCAAGTTACATCATCCATATTTCAATCCCTCGCCAATTAGTCTCGCTATGGCTTTTGGAGGCAACCGTAAATGAAATGAGCAATACAATTATCTAATTGCAGAAAAGTAAACTAAAATTAAATCACAACATCCATATTTCAATCCCTCGCCAGTTAGTCTCGCTATGGCTTTCGGAGGTAACTGTCAATGAAATGAGCAATCCAATTATCTAATTGCAAAAAAGTAAACTAAAATGAAATCACAAAATCCATATTTCAATCCCTCGCCAGTTAGTCTCGCTATGGCTTTCGAAGGTATCTGTCAATGAAGTGAGCAATCCAATTATCTAACTGCAGAAAAGTAAACTAAAATAAAATCACAGCATTCATATTTCAATCCCTCGCCAGTTAGTCTCACTATGGCTTTCGGAGGTAACTGTCAATGAAATGAGCAAGTTGATTTCTAACTAACTTAACAAAGCAAATGAACAAAACTGAACTCAACAAAACAGAACTAGAATTAAGAGAAACTAGGAAAAGAAAAATCAACATAGGATCAATTCCATATCACTAGTTATTATGAAAATTATACACAACTGCCCGGGATGCCTACTCTATCCTGAAACATGAACACACTGATCAGCGTTAAACAAATCTTGTAAAATCATGAACAACAGTGAGATGTTAGAAATATATACACAAATGAATAACTATAAAAACATATGCAATTAGAATAAAGAAACGATGCATAAAGACTATACAGCAACAATGGAAATGAAACCTCGGTGTGCAAGGGCCCTCTGTAACCTTGGCCAACAGGTTATCAATTCAAAATCACGTTCATGCAAACATGTAGAACAGAGTCTTCTTATATATATCTCAAAACATAATTACAGCAGTAAACTAATGTCACGACAAAGTGAGTTCTTAACAACAAATTTACATTCCAAAAGACTAACTATTATGCGTATCAGAACGCGTTATTTATAACAAAGGTTACATAACTGCTTTTCCTGGAAAACTACGTGAACAGAGGAAACGTGAAGAACAACATCCACAGATTTAGCAGCATGGTCGCGGAGATTATGCAATATTATTGAAAGTGATTGTTGGATCCACACCATGGTCAGCCTACAGGTGTAAGCGTGCCTCCAAAGATCTAGAAACAGTCACAAAAACCTTTACGTGCTTGAACAGAGTCTTGTTGCCGTAGGACTTCTCCTGTTTGACCACCACTTGACACCGTTGACCACGGCCTTTTTTGACGAATCCAGCTGGACCAATGGGACCTGACCCATACCCAAGTCATTTCCAACTTTCCCATGTGGCTTGCTTTGCCTTGTTGCACCTGCAACCTGTAGTTTAACAAAAACGGCTATGGAAAGTTGAACCAGCTACGGAAAGTGACAAGATTTCGTAGCTCATAAGCAAAAATCTAGTTCAAATAGCAACACAAAGACATAGTCAAGGAACCACTTTAAATGATCTTTTATGACTAATATGCAATGACATTGACAACTTAGGAGGTTCAGGTAAATGGGAAGAAGCTAGAAAAAGGTGTAGGAAAGATGCAAGTTCGGGGCTCAACAATACTCCACCAATTTATTTAATCCTTGGTAACATACCTTTATGCCATCAATCGAAAATAGCCACCAAACCATGTAATGACGATGGGGCAATGCAAAATATCCTTTCATTGAAAGAAGAAGAGGTGTTTATTTTAGTAAGATCCTTGGGTGCCCATTGTTTCACTAAATGTTTGTACCTCAAGGGCACCTCAATGTCATCTATGCTCTCATTATCATAAGAACATGACCCCCCTTTAGTAGAAAAATTTCCATGGGTCTATGGAATTTTCTTCTAATATTTTCACATCTAGTTGATATTTGCCCACTAGATGACACAATTGATGTTTGGTTAATTTATTCTATCCTACCTAAACTTCCATCACTCAATGAAGATAGATTTTAAAAATACCTGTTTGATTGAACGTCCTATAACACTCCATCAAATGAGAGAAACTGTTAGCAAGTGTCATAAGGGATGTTGAGAAACATATTGACAAAACCACAAGAACATCATATTAGTATGAGCTATAAGGAAGTTCTTTGCATTTAATATATTCAAGTAATATTTAAAAATTTGAGAAATTGAGAACCTGTTCATCCTAACCAATGAGCTCACTCGATAACTTGAGAACTTAACATAATCTGATAGCATTTAATCTTTCATTACAAAAAATTACCCACATATTTCAATATGTTGAAGAATGTAACTAGTTTCGGTCTTCATAATTGTCATTTGACTCATGTCATGATGTAATTCTTATGTATCTAACAAAATAAGAAGGAAAATTATTTTTGTAAAGCATGGATTTCAGGTTCAAGTCACCTTTTCATTAGGTCAAGAATTCATTGAATGCTCCTAGGTTTTTTCACGAGTCAAGATTCCTTTTCGTATTGTAAAAAACCCTTTTGGTAATTTTTATCAAGGAAATAAAAATTATTTTGAGACTAGAAATATCTAGAAGGCTCCCAAGGCCAAGTTGGATAGCCAAGGAAAAGTCGGCCTAGAGAGGGCTAATGGAGCCTCTTGGAAAGACTATATAAACATGGATCTTCAATATATTGAGAGACACGTCAAAAGTTTGGAATTTTTCTTCTAATTCTGACACATACTAATACCATATGGTTTCTAGGGTTTCCTTAGGTCTAAAATTATAGGAGGTGTTTTTGGTTGCCTTGGTGAGCATGAAAGGCTAGAAGAGCCATCATCTTTAAGAGAATTTGTTTCATTTCCCTTGGAGATCTTGTTTCATTGGACTTGGTGGATTAGACAATCTCATCATGAAGCATATATCATGAACAATAGTTTTCTTTCTATCATCATGTATCAAATAAAACTTTGTCCCAAACTGAACAAGAAACTCAAAATGGTAACATAATTGGTCTTTCTCCTATGTCTTAGTTTAATCAAAATGCTCATGTTTATTGGGAATTGTAACTAGTTTCAGTCTTCATAATCACCATTTATCTCATGTCATGATGTAATTATTATATATTGTTCAAAATAATAAAGAAAATTGTAAAAGGAAAATTTTGTAAAGCACGGGTTTCATTCTTAAGTCTTTGGATACTATGTTAGGCATCCATTTCATTCATATAGGATGGTCTTGAGTCAAAATGTCATTTTCATTATGTAAATACCTATTTTTGCACTTGTATCAAAGAAAGAGAATCATTTTGGATTTTGGAAAAATGTTTATAGTTCTCCCAAGATAAGGTCAACTAGCTAGCTAAAATTGGCCTCTCATTAGGCTTAAAGAGCCCTTGGAAGGCTATATAAAGTAGAAATTTGACCTCCTTTGAGGGACATCACACATGAAATTCATTTCATTGAAATTATGTGGATAAGAAGGAATGTGAAGTACAAAATAAGGAGCTATGAGTTTAAGGAGTAATCTGTCGTAGAAGACAGTGAAGGTTTGTAACATGTGAAGTTCCTATTGAAAGTTTTAGATATATTGGTCTTCATAATTTTATTTAGATCATGAAATAATGTATCTCTTATGTAATTATCAAAATAAAAAGGAAATTGTTGTAAAAGAAAAATTATTATGAAAGAATGGGTTTCATGCTCAAAGTTTTTGGTTCCTAGGTCTAAGCACGCATTGAGTCCTCTAGGGTTTCTGTCTTGATTCAAAGTTTATGTCATGATGTAATAGACTTGATTGGGATCTTGTATCAAGAAAGAAAATAATATTTTGATTAGAAAATTCTAGAAAAACCCCATGACCAAGTTGACCATACATGATAAATTCAACTTAGAGAGGCCCACCCTAACCCTTGTGAAGACTATAAATAATAAAACTTCAACTTCCTCTAGTGACAAAAATCTTGGCATTTGATCTGCAATATAAAAGTAAAGTGAGGACGATAGTAGACAAGAAATCACCCTGGAGAAGAAAAGAAGAATCAAAACAAAAGAAATAAGTATGATCTCCTGCTATTATTGGCCCATTCGTGTGATTTTCTATGATAATTGGGTTACTGTAGGTTTGACTTTTCAGAAGCCAAATTTGCAGACCTAATTGATGAAGCCAAAATTTAGAGAAGTTAGGTCAACCTTGTTGAATCATTGGAGATCTTGTTTTTGTTCAAGGAATATTGTTTAGTGGCTAGCTTGGTCTAGGGAAGGCCTCACGATGATTAAAACTCTTAATTATTTATCTCCTAATAAGGATAGCGATTTATCTAGTGCGTTTAAAATTTTCTACCTTTAGAATTAATAACACATAAAACATGATTAAACTTTGTCCAAATTTTACTTAGAATTAGTGATTGGTTGCAACAATTTGAATGTCTATGTGATGGTAGAAAACAATTATCATTTCGCTTGTGCATGTGTTCCCAATGGTGAGATCGATGGAGAGTATAATAAATGTCATGATTTGTAAACGTGATGTGATGGAGTCTCGTAGTAAAGAAAAAATGGGCAAGTAGAATATTATGGAGGTGCTATAATTATCATTCATGGAGTTGATGATGGCCAAATATATGATTCTTAGGAAGCAAAGAACTCAAAAGTAGTTCAAAATTATTTGGAGGTGCACAAAGGCTTGGATCTTGAATTATTTCCTATGGGGATGCACAAATTCCCATCATTGATGGAAAAGCTCCTAAGAGTTTTTATTTTGACGCTTAGGCCTTGAACATTCCCTTAGCTTCAAGGAACACTATATTTGTCTTCAATTTTCAGATTGGCCATGATAACTATGATTCATGCCTTGTTAATATTTACATAGACTCTTTTCAACACATGAAACAACTTCAAAAATGGAAAGTGGTTTTACAAGTGGAGAAGAAGTTCATGATTATGAAGTGAGGCAACATTTGAGAAGATTACCTTAGAAGGTGTAAGAGCATCATGTGCTATGTTGACTATCACTGTTCATAATATTATATATCACATGAGTCCTATTTACTATTAGGATATCATTGATTTGGAATCCAATCAATCAATCAATTTATATTTGAAATTTATCAAAATGAATCCTTGTTATGATGTGAACTTTCTATTTATGGGCTCTCGTTGTCAAAAGATCACAACTGGACTAATGCATATAGAACTTATACAATAAGAAAATAATACAAATATAATGAGACATCAATCACATGGTCAGCCAAAGACAACAACAACATGTTATGCTATTCACTCTTTTGGTAAAACAACATGTTTTCCTATAAAACATTACATAAAAGATCAAAACTAGAAAAAATGACCTAGAAAGATGGCAACAAGTATGAAGAGATTATTTTAATCAAAGAAGTAATAATAGTAGAAATGTCAAATCTCAAAACTTTATATTCTACCAAGAATTCTATGGAGAGTGACTATATAAAGTAGAATCACTACTAAATGAAGATTCAAGCACTTGCTTATGACATTTCCCTTTGGTTGAATATGAATTTCATAGATATAATCTACTATATATGATGTATATGAAAGAATTATATGAAAAATCCATTGTAATCTATAAAGATTACAATTTCTCAATAGTATTATTAATTAAATGTGATATGTTACATGCTATAATATTCATTAACTTCCATAATTTTAGTGTTACGATAGTTGCACATTACGTAGCTTGTGCATAGTTTAGGGGATGCATTACATAATTTAGAGTAGCTACAAGTCTGATCCTTTGCCAATTCAGAGGATGCGAAAATTGTCTATCTAGTGTCTATTGTGCACGGATGCCAGACGTAAGTTAGAGCTATATTGGAGGCTAGACCTATTACATTCCAGAGAAGCTACAATTTCATACTTCTTACATGTGAAATGCATTACAGTGTCAGAACTAAGAGTAGTTAGAAGATTCCAAAGTAGAGGATATTAAAGGATGTCAAAGGAACCAAGTTAGAGGATACCAGACTAACAATCATTTCATAATAATGATCTTTTGTGATTATTGTATTTAGAAACATGTATGCAATATCAGAGAATAAATACATGCTTGTCTAAGATCAAGGTCACATACTTGAAACCACAAGATACTCAACTCAGAATCGAAATTGAACTAGTGATATGTAGACATGTCATTGAGAAGACTAGATGGATTGATGACTAGAAAAGACACATAACATATTTAGCATCTTCAAATTCAGTAAGGATCTCAATAAATCTTATAAGAATTAAATATCTAAATATTTTGAATCACCATGAGGCTGAGAATACTAGGAGAAAGATCAAAGACCTGTGCCCAAATTCGAAAGTCTTGTAACACATTTCAAAGATCTGAAAATCACAAGGTTCTGTGAAATTCTGTGAATAACATGCCTAGGAGAGGAATTAGGTCATCTTGAATAAAATACCTTATAAGTATATTCTATAATAATATATTAACCCTAAGCTAGTGGGCCTTGCTGATCAGGTGCTCAAAAATTTGTTCAAAATTCAAAGTTGTCAAATCAGTGTGGAACCCAAACAACCACATAGATCTTGTCTTCCTAATTTCGGTGCAACTCATTTCGTGAAAAAAAGACATCATATGCTCCCATAAACATGTTCTGTTCATTTTCCTAAAGAAGCGAATTTGGCAAAAATGTGCAGCAATGCAAGTTAGTAGTCTGTACTGCTGATGCGACAGAGCTAACTATGTTTTATCATCCAAATCGTGTTTACCACCTATCACAGGGTACAAGTTCCTAGGTGGCATGTTTTGATTAGGTTTTGGGTGGTCAATCGTAGGCTGCCATGTGGCATGGCCAAGGGCCACCACATGGCAACTTGAGGGCTAGAAAAAATGTGTTGAGGTGCAAGAAGCAACGGGTGGGGGTTGAACCATCCAATAATTTCTTAACAACTATGGTCATCGAGTTTCATTTAAACTTTAACTAGTGTGTAGTTTTGGGAAAGGGGCCAACCCACGGGGAAAATCCTTGGTCATACGCAGCCACCAAGACTGCATGTGGAGCAGAAAATGGCTCAGATGGTGGGGCTGGGTAGTTATCCCTGGCCCCCAAGCACGTGGCCCCCCGATGTGGCCACAATTTTCGGCATTAAGGCCTTAGTGGCTAAATTAGAGCGCCCACTAAATGTACCAGAAATCCACCAAAATGGCTCTTAGTTAGGAAAATTTGGGAAAAATTGTAGGACCGGTGCTGGATTTTGTGGAGTTTGTAAAGCGATTAGCACCCAAGCTAGGGAAACTCATAACTTGTGGAGTTTTTTGTCTTTTCAAGAGGATGAAAAGGCTAGATGAGCATTTTTGGGTCTTATGAAGCCATTGGAGCACTGTAAATTCATGCATTCAAAAATTTTTAGTATAATGGAAGGGAGTGAAGCCATTGGAGCACTGTAAATTCATGTATTCACAAATTTGAGACGTAGCCCAAGAGATGTGAACTTCTTCATCATGCATTGATGTGTTAAAGTTTATGGTCATGTTTATGTTTATTACATGTTGTTGTTCAATATTTTATTTATGTTAATTTGCTCATGAAATTCACATAAAAACACATGAAAACTCATGGTTAACTTACAATTTATCTCTTAAACCATCAAGAACTTTGTTATATTCTGAATTGGATTTAAGCACAACAAACTTAACATTCCCATTAAGATCACTGACTTGAAGAGGCTTGCTACTAGATATTTTGATTGGATTTGGGGAGACCGACAAAGCTCGTAGGTCATACCTCAGAGCCTTACCTTAAAAATTTTCCTATTAAACAAAGACTACCATTCGATCAAGACTGACTAGCCTCATGACTTTCCATATGAGAAGGAAGGATAATTAGGGCCAATACATTTTGTTTTCTATATTTTATATACATAATTAACTCCAATGTGGTAATTTGTTTCACCCCTTGATATTCATTATCAATTGATTGAGGGCATGGAAGGTGGTATTAGTTCTTGTTGGATCAGATGAGATGAGCGAGTGAGGTATGAAGCCGCTAGCTAGTGAAAATGGGAATCCCTAAGCAGAAGGAAGGATATTGATTTAGCACCTAGATTAAAAAAATGAAATCGAAAACTTCATTACACATTTTGTTTTAAAATATGTGGCCATACTTTTGCTGCAAATGATTTCAATCTTAACACCATATTTTTTGTTTGTGCACTTGTGGACTCAATACTACACCACCTCCTCACACCTACTCAAATGACCTCATGACCGCTTATCGAATTCCCTCGTGCCCACTTAATGAATGCCCTTGTGCCCACTTAATGAATTCCCTCGTTGTTTCTCGAATTCTTTGCTCTCATGCTCACTTAACGAATGCTCTCAAACCTGCTCGAATGCCCACCTAACAAATTCCCTATGGCTTGAATGCCCACCCTTCTTAGTCTATGATAATATTTCTCCACCACTACATTATATAACCTATTATATAATATATAATAATATATATTAATATATAATAAAAAATATATTCAATATATATTATATATATATATATATATTATATATACTATATGATTAAGTGATTTTGTGATACTGTTATAGGGTTATAAGATAGTGTGAGGAGTTGCACCACCAGGTTGGGGATGATGAAAGTGAATAAATCTATCAAGCATCCCTAAATATAAGGAAATGCAATATGGTGCCACAGAGAAGCCCAACATAGTGTCAATGTGAGATTACTAGGACGTGAATATCATTTCATAAGTTGCAACTTTGCTTAGAGAATATGAGGGATTTTCAATGGAATTTATAGAGAAGAATGGAATCAAAAGAGAGTTATGGGGCAGGAAAAAATGTTGAACCAAATGTTAAAATGATCAAAAAGTGGCCCTACAATATGTATTATCAAGTGAGGAAGAACTTAAAGGATGAGTTTAATAGACAAGATGTTATTTATCAAAATATCTTTTTTCTAGAAAATTAAGGCTAGATTACCCTCATTGTAATTATGGATAAGAAAATAAGAGAAAGGATATGTGTTTATTGGGATGTTAAGGGATTAAATTGTTCTTGTGTCCATGTCACTTTCTTTATCACATTCAATGTTTAGGTGCTTGACCATGTTTCAGGAAGGAAACAAAGATAAGTTTTTCTACAAAATGAGGTTTAGACAATGTCATGCATTTTGCAATTATGTATGCCCCTACAATATTTTCTAAAATGATCATTGTAGCATTAAAAGAATACATTCACAATTTTTTGAAGGTCCATCTAGAATCTTGGACAAGTATAACATACTCGAAGACCATTGGGACTTATGTTTGAGCAATATTCATTGTCACATATTTCTTCCAATTTGAGTGCATTTTTTGGATCCCTTTTAGCACATTATTATGGTATATTGTATGTAGATATGGCGATGTAATTGATTCTACTAAAATTGCTATTTTTGTTAACCTATTATCTTCTACTAACATGCTTACAATGTGGTCCACACTAGGCCATATATACTCAGTGTAGGGTATATAAAACCCACCTTACTTTAAATGAATGTAACTTTCGTTAAATTAACATATAAAGAGGGATCATGATTGAATATGTCCAACAATTCTTCATCTAATGATCGAGGTTCATTTTATCAACCTATCCTCTACCTATAAGTATGGATTATGCATGAGTGAAATACATTTATTTATTCATTCATCATCATTATCTATATATCATTTGTAAACAAGGAACATGAATTTGTCATAAAAGAACAAAGCACCATGGATTGAAAAATCTTTTGTGATAAATAAGATAAGTCTTTTAGTGTTTATATGGTGAGTTTTCCTCCAAAATCAATGTGTTCATTATTTATGGCCATTTAACTGACTATATTTATGCTTACATGTGTTCATGAATTATAAGGGTATATTGATAATTTATGTTTATGAATGGATATGAGTTGTTAAATTAGTTATATTTGAGTTGGAATAAACCACGTCTCTCTGAATGCCATGTAACCTGGTACACCCATCACCCATCTCTCCTACTACAAATATGATGGTAATGATGATGATGGTGAAAAACATGATGATGAAGGGTAAGAAGCTTTCTCAAATGGAAGGGTAATGATTTTTTTCATCCTCTAGACTATGAAATACATTATAACCTCGCAAATGGTAAATAGTAATAAATAATTTCATCTCCTTGACATTTATATATGTTATAAATTTTTCATTTGATTGTTAAATTATTTATTTGAGGCGCATTTGAGTCTCAAAAACTTCCCGTATCGTCAAATCATGCATCTACCATAATCATGTCAAATTCCAATTCATATAGCCACAAACTAAAAAAGTTTCAACATTGGCTCCATTCTTAATTCATGGGCCGTCATGGGACAAGATTACTTCTTTTGAACAGGTGCCCCTTTCCAAGTCAAGCTGACCCACCAAATAGTTGCACGAGCACCCTAACATGCCCAACATGCGATGCCCCCATGGGTGCCTGGATGCCCCGCCTTCATGCGGGCATGCCTAGGGCATGGACGTTCATCATGCTATGCAAATCAGTGAAAAAAAAGCATTAGCTTATCAATGAAAACAAAATATTATCATTTTTATTTCATATTGCATGATCAATATTCAATTATAAGCTAGATTTTAAAACCTAAACATTAATTTAGTTTATTTTCTAAAAATCATTATGAGACCCCCTTATGGGAACTCTATTCATGGGCAGTCATGGGCCATCATTATTTCTTTTGTGCGGGCACCCTTTTCAAGTTGGGTCGACCCACCAACCTGTCGAACGAGCACCCCTATCAAGCGGGGACCCTGGCGTGCCCAACACATGACACCCCCATGGGCATCAAGAACCCTGTGTGCCCAGCACGTGATGCTCCCATGGGCCTCAACCCCCCTGGCGTACCGAGCATGTAACACCCCCATAGGTGCCTAAGCACCCCACCTCCATTTGTTGATCAATGACAAAAAAATATTATAATTTTTTAGTACCATGTTACATAATCAATCAATTATAAATTGAATTTTAACACCCAAACATTACTTTAGTCAATTTTCTAAAAATCATTACGAGACCCCTTGGTGGGAACTTTGTTCATGGGAAGTCATGGGTTGAACTTACTTATTTTATTCGAACACCCCTTTCCAATTCAGGATGAACCACCAAATTGTCGCATGGGCACCCCTACTGAGAAAGCACCTTGGTGTTCCCAACATGCAATGCCCCATGAGCTTCAAGTGCACTGCCTTCGTGCAGGTGCGCCCAAGGTGCAGGCATTCACCATGCTTTACAAATCAGTGAACATAAATCATTAACTCCTCAATGGAAACAAAATATTATCATTTTTTATTTTCATGTTGCATGATCAATAAATTATAAACCAACTTTTAACGCTGAAACATTAATTTACTTAATTTTCTAAAAAGAATTATATGACCCCCTTGTGGGGACTTTGTTCATGGGAATTCATGGGGTGACATTACTTGTTTTATGCAAGTGCCCCTTGCCAAGTCAGGATGATCCGCCAACTCATCACATGGGAGCCCCTTCTAGGTGGTTTCCCTAGCATGCCCAACACATGACACCCCCATGGGCATCGAACACCCTAGCATGGCCAACACACAATGCCCCCATGGGTATCCGAGTGCCTCACCTTCTTTCCCTCGTCAATGAAAATAAAGTATTATAATTGTTAGTACCATGTTGCATAATCAATCAATTATAAACTAAATTTTAACACCAAAATATTACTTTAGTCAATTTTCTAAAAAATGTTATGAGACCCCTTGGTGGGAACTCTATTCATAGTTAGCCATGGGTCGACCTTACTTCTTTTATGTAGGTACCCCTTGCCAAGTCCAGCTGACCCACTAAATTTTCACATGGGCACCCTTCCTCGGAGGGACCCCTAGAATTCCTAGCATGCGATGCAACCATGGGCTTTAGGCATAGTAATGTGCCCAAGATTTGATTACCCCATGGGCATTGGATGCCGCTCCTTCGTTTGGTCTTGTCCAGGGCATAGGTGTTTTCCTGACGATGCAAATCAATGAAAAAAAATCATTAACTCATTAATGACAACAAAATATTGTCATTTGTTATTTCCATGCAGAATGATCAATCAATTATAAACCAAATTTTAACAATATAACATTAATTTACTTAATTTTCTAAAAATCATTGTATTAACACCCTTGTGGGAACTCTTTTCATGAGTAGTCATGGATTGAAATCACTTCTTTTTTGTAGGTTCCCCTTGCCAAGTCATGCCGACCTACCAATTCGTTGCATGAATGCCATTGCTGGGAGGGCACCTTGGCGTGCCTAACACATGATGCCTTGTTGTGCCTAGCACACAATTCCACCATGGGCACCCATATGCCCTAGATTTTCTTTCTCATCAAGGACTACACAATTCTATAATTTGTTAGTATCATGTTGCATAATAAATCAATTATAAACTGACTTTTAACACCCAAACATTACTTTAGTCAATTTTCTAAAAATTATTATGAGACCCCTTGGTGGGAACTTTGTTCATAAGTAGTCATGGGGAAACCTTACTTATTTTACGTGGGTGCCCCTTGCCAAGTTGGGCTGACCCTCCAACTCATCGCATAGGCTCCCTTGCTAGGTAGGTGCCCTAGCATGCCCAGAACATGACGCCCCCATGGGCATCAGGCGCATTGGCTTTCCCAACAAGTGATGCCCACATGGGCACCAAGCACCCTTATGTTCTCAAAACGTGATGTCCCCATGGGTACTTGGGTGCCCCACCTTCATTCACTCATCAATGAAAACAAAATATTATAGTTTGTCAGCACCATGTTCCATAATCAATGAATTATAAAATGACTTTTAACACCCAAACATTACTTTCATCAATTTTGTAAAAATCATTATGAGACCCCTTGGTGGGAACTATGTTCATGGGAAGTCATGGTCTCACATTACTTATTTTATGTGGGTGCCCCTTTCCAAGTCAGGTTGACCCACCAACTCATTGCATGGGCATCCCTACCGAGCGAATGTCCTCACATGCATAGCTCGTGACACCCCAAGGGGCCATTGGGCGCTCTACCTTCGTGCAGGTGCGTCTAGGACATGGACGTTTTCCCTACTGTGCAAATGAATCAAAATAAATTATTAGCTCATTAATGACAATAAAATATTATCATTTGTTAGTATGTCTATATTGAATAGTCAATCAATTATAAACTACCTTTTAACACCTAAACATTATGTGTAGAGTTTTCTTTCAAGATTATCACATCCATAATTATTTGTATCGATGTTTCGAGCCATCCACTGTGGCTCATCATCAAGATAGATCCAAAAATATATAAGATGGATCTCGACAGAATGAATAAATAGAGGTGTGAGATGGTGATGGAATGAGAAAGATGGTAGCCATCATGCCTTCAGTTAGGTTAATTGATAATTAATAAAACTTTATAATTATTACACTTAGTACTTTAATAATAATAATTGAGTTTTAATTAATTATCACATTGTTCTTATTAATTTATTTTTAGTTTCTTAGAAATTTATAGAATCCTTAGATTTTTTTTTAGTTTTTAGAATATAATTGTGAAAGAATTAATTGAATTAGAGATTGAAAAATAATATTAATTAATGTTAGTTATACTTTGTTTTGTTTCATTATAATTTTTATTAGGGATATATTAATGAATTTTCATTAGTTAATTAATAATTAAAATTTTTATTATAATAATTGAAGTTTTATTTTTAGATTGATTTTAATTTAATTTTATTATTTTAGAATTTAATTAAGAATGTTATTAGGATTCTATAAATATTAGTATTAATCCAATTTTCTATGGAATTATAGAAATTTTAGATTTAAAAACATATAAAATTTAAATTGAAGTCATCTAACGAGGTAGAGGAATTGCCCAAACGGTCAAAAGTGGCTAGAATCCGGGCAAAAAAAATTCAAAAAATCTTGTAGAAGCAGTGTTTGAATCGTAGTTTTGATGGTGGAAATAGATTTAACACCATCAAAAACGTCTAGGACACCTAAAATTTTGAAATTTAACAACTATAACTTGGATTTACAAAAATCCTTGTCGGATTTTCTCTCAATATAACTGGAATTTCCATAACTTTTTGGGTAACTCCTCTGCCTCGTTAGACTAGGCGATTTAAATTTAGATAATTTTAATCAATTTTAATTTAAATATAATTGTACTAAATTATTTTAGTTCAGAATGTTATTAGGAGTTCTATAATATTAGTATTAAAAACATATTAAATTTAAATTTAGATAATTTTAATCAATTTAATTTAATTATGATTGTATTAAATTATTTTAATTCAGAATGTTATTAAGATTTCTAAAATATGAGTATTAAAAACATATAAAATTTAAATTTAGATAATCGTAATCCATTTTAATTTAAATGTGATTGTATTAAACTATATGTTGTGATTAATTGAGAGTGAGGTGTTGTGAGGCTTAGTGATTAAGTAACGGGAATATTATTAATGATATTGTCATTAGTTAATTAACAATTAATAATTTTATTGTAATAATTGACTTGTTCTTATTAGAGATTTTAATTTAATTTTATTATTTTTAGAATTTAATTAAGAATGTTATTAGGATTTCTATAATATTAGTATTTAATCCAAATTTTTAATGGAATTAATAGACTTTTAGATTTAGAAACATATAAAATTTAAATTTAGATAATTCTAATCAATTTTGATTTAAATATGATTGTATTAAATTATATGTTGTGATTAATTGAGAGTGAGGTTTAGAGAGAGAAAAAAGTTAGGTTTAGTGGTGAGTGTGAAAGGTCCACTCGAAAGAGGATATGCTAGGAGAGCATGTGGGGGAGGGTGGATGAAGAGGTTAAGGTAGGAATCCAATTGTCACTTATTTTCGATCCTTCATCGTGATTGAGGTTTTTCGGGTGTTTTCCTATTTCTATAGCTTCTCTATATTTTCTATGGTGATAATGATCAATTTTGGCCACCACTATGGAGTTTTCAATACATACATGATGATTGGTTTTACAGGAGTGTTTAGTTAGAGCTAAGGTTTTTGAGCGGTTGTGTTTTATGTCAGCAACATGTTCTTCAATCCTAGTTTGGATAAACTGACCAGTTTCCCCTATGTAGATTTTTCCGCATGAACAAGTAACCATGTAAACTCCTTTGTGGCATTTAAGGCATTTAAAGGTGGTTTTAATATTGTTCTTCTTTAAAATATAGGCCATTTTGTTTATAGTGCCTAATATGTAGGGGAGGTGAACCTTACTCACTTGATCATCGATAGGTTGTTTGTTTTTGGGATTCTCAACATTGTTAAAGGCTTTGATCACTTGGTGTTTATTATATCCATTCTTTTCAAATACATTCATAAGATGGCTTTTCTCTTTCTCAAAGTGATTCTGATCCGAAATACGTACAACTCTGGTTGCTAGAGTGTTGAGAACACCAATTTTCTGAGAAGGATGGTGGTGAGAGTTGGCATGCAAGTAATGTTCTGTGTGTTTTTTCTTATAATAGACCTAGTGAGATATGGAACCATCCTAGTTTCTATTGATTAAGATGTCAAGAAAGGGAAGGCTTCCATTTTATTCCAATTCCATGGTAAACTTGATGGAATTATATTGAGGTGATGCAAGAAAATGTTTAATTTTTCTTTCCCATGGGGCTAAATAATGAAAGTGTCATAGAAAAATCTTTTCCAAAGTTTGGGTTTTAATGGGGAAGATTCAATGTTTCTGTTTTCAAAGTCCTCCATAAAGAAATTGGCAATGCTGGGAGATAGAGGAGATCCCATGGCTACACCAAAAGTTTGTTCATAAATTTCATCTTTAATGCTTAAGAAGACTGATTTGAGACAAACCTCTATTAATTGGGTCATGTCAGAGGTTTTGATTTTATGGATCACTTTCATGGCTTCATCTATGGGAATGTTGGCATATAGAGCTTTAACATCAAAACTGACTAATAAGTCATTCTGGTCTAGGTTTAAACATTAATTTAGTCAATTTTCTAAAAATCATTATGAGACACCTTGGTGGGAACTTAGTTCATGGGAAGTCATAAGCTGACCTTACTTCACATCTCTGCCTGACCACTGTGTTTCCTGGTTCACCCGTCGCCAAATTTGTTTAGAACGTATACTTAACATACCATTAAAGTGAAAATTGGAAATTATGGTTATATAAACATAAATAAGCTTCTCTTCATTTCAAGAATAATATACTCTACTTAAGAAGTCCAACCATGTGAAGGTGGAAGCTCATATTGCACCACCCCCCGCCCCCATATCACTCTCAATTCCTCATACCTGATCTATCTACTATAATATATTTGAAAGAAACATAGTAACATTCAAACATAAAAATTAGGAAAACAAAAATTTAAGGTGAAATGAAGAGAACAAACCAACTAAAAATATATAAATTCATACCTCATACTTTTCAACATATTGATATCATTAATCTTCCTCCTCATCCATCTCGTCATTTGTATCATCTAGTTCATAATTCATATACAAAGGATTCACCATATCATCATGATGATCACCGTAATCATCATCATCATCATCATCATCATATGGAACATGCTCTTCTACATTTGGTTCAACATCTTCAAGTTCTTCGTTAGACACAATGTCAATATCATATAGTTCATCCAAAATAACATTGTCTCAATTAACATATATTCCATCAACTTATTCGATGTCTTCGTCTGAGACATCTACTCCTCTACATCACCTCCTTCTTCAATTTCATCTTCTTCCACTACACTATAATTTATGGGCCTTCCTCTAGGATCATATCTAACAACATATGACCAACCCGCTTTACATGGAAGGTATATGTAAAATACATGTTCATATTGGTTTGGAAGAACATATTTCTCTAATCCTCCCTTAAGATTCTTTGTATCAACCATGGTAAATCCATTCGCATGCTCAATAATAGTCTAAGATCCATACTTTGAGAGACTTTATTATATTGTAACTTCCATGCATGAGGTGTCATTCTCTGTGTCTTACTCTAGTCTCTTCTTTCCCATTAAAAACATGTTTTTTTGTAATTTGGTACCTATGGTTCTTAGAGAGGAAGTTCCTATACTCATCGGACACCTCCTTTCCTAAGCTTCTTGAATGAAAATATTTAATCTTAGGACCACAAACTAGACAAGAAAATTTACCCTTTGTTTGAAGACTTGCAAGAGATAGAATGATTTTTAAGAATATGCTGAAAAAATCTAAGAAAGATGTTACTTTTCTTGACATGTAGGAAGTGAGTCACTTTCTGAGATATATAGCCATGACCATAATAAAAAACATATTGATCTTATTTTGCATTCATCAGTGTAATGTCATATTCTTTCTTTATGTCATATTTTACATAATATACTTTAAGAACTTATTAATAATGCTCCATAAAAACCCATGATTAAGCTATAAATCCTCTAGGTCCAAATTAACCCCCAAAACCTTAACTCCATTACCCTAAGCCCTTAGGCCTCTAACCATTAAGCCCTTAACCTCTAACCCCTAAACCCTTAAACAATAACCCCTTATCCCTAAACCCATAAATTAATTAACCCCTAAATCGACCTAACCCCTTTAACAACCCTAACGAGACTAATCAAATAATATTTTTAGTCCACATCAAGATGACAACATAGTTCAAACACCTTCAAAAAGAATATTATAAAATACGATTACAATAGAAAGATAATACAATTTAAAATACAAAGATATACAATATAAAATACAATATACACATAAACATTTACAAAAGTAATCTATAATACAAAGACATATAATAAATAACTTACAAATGGATGATATTAATGTCCACCTTCAGCGTGTCCATAGTCTCTATAATGTTTTTTAGCTAATTTTATTAGAATTCTCCTTGGCCTCAAGCCCTTGAAATTTCTACAAGGACAATAACATTTTCCATTCTCAAAAACCCATGATGTCGATCCCACGTATCCTTGGTCTCCTTAAGGAATTTTATGTGACATTTTTTGTCACCAAACTTTGAGTGATGATTTTGTTAAAAAATTAACCTAAAAATAAGCCTACAACCTTTCAAAACAATCACAAATAATATATATAACAACTATGTTAAAGTTATATGATGTTAGGGCCTCTCCGCACACACACATATTTTTATATTTAAATTTATTATAATTATAATTAATTTATTTAGTAAGTTATATATATATGTGTGTGTGTGTGTGTGTGTGTGTGTGTGTATGTGTATATGTGTGTGTGTATGTGTGTATATATATATATATATACACATACACACACACATATACATACATGCTACATTTATTTTAATTAGTTAAACTCATCAAGGTAAAGTGGTCCCATATTAGACGTTGTTAGGGTAAAAGGTTATTAATGTTGGAATTGAACGTTATGCAATGGTTATTTACCATTTGCAGGAAATTGGACAACATATTTTCTTATTGGATATAATGTGAGATATTCGATAGTAAAAGAACTACTATCAATTATTCGATGATAGGAGGGATTACAGGAAACGATGATAATTGACGTGATGACATGACATCAAATATTCGACCGGTAAAGAAATATCGTTTGATATTAGATGGTAGTTGGGATTTTAGAAAAAAAACAAAAAATTATTTAAATTCTTCCACTTTTTCCTATTGTAGCTGTTCTATAAGATGCTGCCATCAGAATTTCCACTCAAATTCAGTAATGTTAGTCTACCCTGATTCATGCATATTTACTCATTTTTACTCTAGAGAATCTTATAGTAAATGAGCCTTATGCTATAATAGGAAGAGGAACTAGTCCTATCTTATATAGAGGATTTGGCACTAGATGCACATGTTGAGTTGAAAAAGAATGTAGTGTTGCAGAAAAGGTATAAAACTACAAGAAATGAGAAGCATGACCTCTGGTAGATTATGTTGAAAGGACAACTTCTAGGCAAGGCTAAATGGTACACCTAAGAGAAAGTGGAGGAAAATTTTCCTCACCTTATTCAATAGTATCTTTTTGGGACCAAAATGCTATAAAAATGGGGAGGTGTGGTCCATATTCAATCATTGCATTATTTTTCATCCATTTCAATGCTTTTATGGTTGAAAAAGTAAAGGAATAATCTCATAGGTCCATTTTTACGAGTTGGACCTAGTTTGGAAAATTGGGGCCTAAAACTTTCTAGGAACATTTTGAGATATCAAATGACATTTTTTGGTGGGAAATATTAGTCACTTTATTATGGAACCTTATTTTCTTATTGTTCACACATAGACCTTTCCAAGGTAACACAAATCATCTCAATTGAAGTCTATATACAAAATTTATGCTAGTTGGAAGTTGACCTTCCTATTTAAACCACCATAATTTGAGAGGATGCCAAATTAGCTCTCATAACTCATGGAAAAGGGGCTAGCCATGTGATAGTGATGAAAACATGTATAGAAGAATTCATATTGTAACATTTTTTAAGAGTTTAGGGAGTCAACTAAGTACTAGTAGGCTATGAGGTTGTGCTATAATCGAGCCACTAGGAGGAAACGAGGTTTCATTATTTGAGTATATCTTGTTCCATAGATGTGAGAAGTAGCCAAGAACGATAGGTAGAAAGAACAAAAGAAGAATTTGTGCACTGTAGTATCCCATGTCGTACAAGCCATGTTAGTCTCGAAATTGTTGTATTTTCATCCTCTTTCCCTTCCATTATTCCTCATACTTATCCATATTATATTTCCCCATTTTGCCATGTTAAACATGGTTCTCCCTTATTATTTTCCAATTTATTTATTTCCATGCACTTTAAGTGAATTTATGATTAAAAGTTAGAAAAATAACATAGATTTACTTATACCCAAAGGTGGAATAAGTTTGGTGACATGTGTAGCTGACTTGGAAGCTTCCAAGACACTCTTATGTGGAATCCAAGGTTCAATTTCTAATTCTCTTCAAGATTGAAAGAAGATTTGGGAGGAGTCAAACAAATCTAATGGGAGAAAATATCTCAATAAAGGATTATTCAAAGAGATTTGAGGAGACAATCATTCAAACCCATTTCGAGGATGTGTGAGGATTTGAAGGGATCATATTTTGTAATTATGGAAATTGGTTGAGAGAAAAATGGAGTTGTATTAATGAGTTGATCATATACTTTTCAAAGCAACTGATGTATAAGTATGAGTGATGTCTATCTATTTGGGGATATGAAAGGGTGTGGAATAAGTAATGTTAGGTTATGTTATGTTATGGTTGGAGAGGATTGCAAGTCAATATGATTTAATAGATTGAGATTTCTTTATTGTGAATGTGAGCTCACATGTGTTTGTTTTTTCTATTTGTTATTTATTCTTTGTTGCTTTTCACATGTTGTTTTCCTTCTATGCAATTTCATATTTCTAGATTAATTTAATTTATGCAATTCAATTTCAAGTGTGTGTTTCAATTTCAAGCATTAAATTAGGTTAATTTGACTTCATTTCTACATATATTGTGCATGTGACTCGTAAGTCTATGAAATCCTCAAGTTGACAATTAATGGTTGGGAAATTATCAAATGAAAATATTTTCTCCCAACAAGCCATACTTATTTGTGCCCAATGTGTGCTCACAACCATTTTATATTCAAGAAAGAGGAGTGTGGCCTCATTTTCCAACCGGGTTTTCTCCCAAAAGGGTTTTCTAGGATATATCTTGTGTCAATAATGGTTTTGTGAATTTTTATTTAGATATTTTATATGATTTTCATATGCAATAAAAAATAATTTACATATCCATAAACCTAAAGAGAAATAAATCCTCACTGTAGATTTCAGATTTTTAAGTATAATTTATCAGCTTTGTTGTGATGAGCTATCTAATGGAATATCCATGGTAGTTATGGATCACTAGCCCAAGGTGAAATTATGGGTAGAATTTGAGTGAAGAGCCATTTTCTAGTTGTAGTAGACATAGGTTAGTCAAGCCATTGAAATTGAGGCAACATAGTGAACATGGCTAGAGGTGATGAAATGAAAAGTTTAGGTAAGATTCTTTGGTCCATGGAATTCACTCTCACATTTCAAAAAAATGTTGATCTAAAATAGCCCCTACAAATTATCATTAAGAAGCATGAAAGGTTGTGACATGGTGTGAGACACATAATCCTTGTCTTGGATGTCTTTAGGATAATTTATTAATTATTTTTTCTTAATTTTAGAGATATAAAAGAGGGAAAGTGATGCATGAGCATCCCATTAAAGATAAACCATCTTGCATCAATTCAATTAATGCACATAGTTTAGTAATATTTTTGTAGATATATTTATTTTGACTTTATACCAAAACTTAATATAAATCATGTAAAATAATAGGGTTGTAAGGTCATTAGTTTTGAGAACTATAAGACACTAAAGGAAACATTAAGTACCATGTCCATGCATCAAAATTTTGGGTCAAATTTCATAGCATGTTTTTTGAATTATTGGGTTAGGTCTAAAATTTCCAATGATAACATAGAGGTTTATAAATAACATTAACTAAATTTTAAAGTACACATGTATTATTTCATGTAATCCTTAGTAATATTTAAATTTGTGATAAGAAATAGGCTATTAACAAAGAAATGGTTTATTTTAATTATGTTGACCATATCTCTATTTTCATACCTTTGAAATTTTTATGCATGTAGAGGTGTGTGTAAGGTAAAATTCTCCTTAATTCCATGCCTTACACCCTACAAGATGTTAGGTCCCTATAATACTAGTGTATTCCCTTCAGAGAAGGAATCACCAAAGGAACTAATAAAGAGTACACTCATTTAAAGGGGTATTGCGTAGATATTGGCAAATCTACAAATTTCATTTTTGGAGTTTTTGATTAGAGAGTGGAAATATTTAGAGGAATTCTACAACAATATAAAGGATGAAAAAAAACAAATGTGGTTTTAGAGAGAAAGAAAAAAAGAAGATATTAAGCTTATCTGTTAGAAGTGAAGGTTGTCATTGAGCTAGACTTATCATGAATACTACCACAATGGGAAGCAGTTGCTACAAGGTCCTCAAGCTTTAGGTCATACTAACTTTCTTCTCTATCTTCAAATACTCAATTTAAAATTTAAAAAAAAAGTCAAAGAAAAAGTTAAAATATCAATATACATTAAAAGACTTTTATAATGTAAAATTTAAAATTTAAAATTAAACCAGTTAAACACAGTTATAAATATTTACTATTTAAATATAATTAAATAACCCAAATAAATGCTTTAAAACACATTAACTAATATAAAATACATATGATAATTTATATCATACAGTGTTCAAACATACAAACATACACTGTTTAAACCTAAATCCACATAAATATCAAAATATCAAAAACTTACTACCATGGTTCATTTCTAATAAAGATAATATTGACTTTTAAATAGGTTATCTTTTGCTTTTGTTAAATTGACTCCATCACGAACCATTAAAATTTAAAATAATATTTCATAATCACAATTCATTTACTAATATACGGTAATAAATATAATAAAGCCAAATTTGTTCTTTCATAAACAATGCCCAGCTCTAATCCCTTGACCTAGACTTGCTGTTTCAGTATCCATTGACGAAGTATTACTACGAAAGTTGATTAAGTTTCTGGGATGTGTTTGAATCAGAGGGACCTTCAAGCCTTTGGTTTTGTAGGTTTGGTTATGTAGGTAAGAATAGAATTCTAGAAACCACACCTTGAAGTTCTCAAAGAAAGGAACAAAATGAACATATCTCTAAATTAATATAGAAGACGACTATCCCTCTTTCTACCTAAAATTAAAACCACCAGGTGGAACTTGTGGCAGCTGGTCTGCATTAAAACCACACGCAGTTTGAAGTGTATCTGACCATGGTATGTCATCGTCATCTTCCTCCGCAAAATAAGTATCAAGGACATCGATTGAGTTTTCAGACACCTCTGTGCTTTCATGTAACTGCATGTCGTTAACCTTATCCTGAATTAGCTGTGCATATATATTAACATCTGTGAGGCCTGCATTTCTTTCAATCGTGCCAGCTGTCATTATGTTTTCTAACCCTTCAAGACAGACTTTTATAATCCTTGGATCCTGGCAGGCTAGCAGATCACAAAGTGGGTCAATGCAACCTTCACTTGCAAGATATCTGTAAAGAGAAAAAAAACTCTGTTATCAACCTGGCATCATAAGAAAAACCATTGCAGAAAATTGCACATGCAAAGAGAAAAGAGCTTCATACCTTATCTGTTCGTTACTTCCAGCAGAAGTTGCATTTGAAACTGCCCATGCTGCCTCTCTTTTTATATCGAGCTGCGCATTTGCTAGAAGCGATATAAGTGGGGGAAATATTTGGGCATTGATCACAGCCTGCAATAAAAATGGAGTGCATCAAAACAAATGTCTTAGGTTATGTCACAAAAAATGTGACATTGGTAGCAAGTAACAATATTTATCCAAAACCGTTTCCACCTGAACTTGCTCCTTGGTCCCTGCAGTAATATTGGAGATTGTCCAACAGGCTTCCCTTATTATGTTTTTCTTTGTTTGTTGGGTTGTGAGAAGATGGAAGATGGGAGGGAGAACGTGATTGTCAATAACAAACTGCACAGAACAAAATATAAGATAAATAGGCCAGCATGAAAGTAGTTCCACCATGGTTGGAACTTGGATTCTTTGCCTGGTGGCCTTCTGTGTCAATCAAACCAATATAATAAAATACATGGACCTATTGTACTCAAATTATTTGGAAGAAATATGAAAATCCTATTGAACTCAAATTATTTGGAAGAAATATGAAAAAAATGTGTGAAGCTAGACCTGAGTTTGTACATCATCGCCTGAGGCAATGTTGCCCACTGCTCGCAAGACAGGAATAACGACTAACCATGAAGGATGCCTAAAATACAAACAACTCATGTTTATAATTATAACAACGGATAAGAATCCTCTACAAAATATTTTACATTGTGTAAATAACATAAATTCCCTATGCTTCGAGTCAATTACAAATTAAAAAACAACAAAAATATTATCAATTGATTGGCTTAACATTATATGCTTATAATACTCACGACAAAAGCTCCACCAACTTTGGGAAAATGCGGGCATCAATGATTTCCTGAATTTTCAAACTTGGGCTATCAGTAAGATCGGATAAAGCCCAGCATGTATTTGTTAATACTTCCTCATCTTCCATATGGATAAGACGCCCCAGCATAGGGAATGCATCTTTCACCTGAAATCCATATTCAAATTGATATAAAAAAGGGTCATATTTATTGCATATTTTGCAATATTTGGAAAATCTAATAGAAAGGATTATGTCAACGGCAGAAATATTGAGAATCTCAGCATTAACTATGTTAACTGTTTGACTTAACTCTGGTCTATCCAATTTGAAAAATATAGAAAATTATAAAATCTAATTAAACTGACAATTTGAAAAATACAGAAATTTATAAAATCTAATTATACTCAAGTATGAAAAGAATATAAAATAAATCTGTACAAAGTATGAATACATAAGCAACAGACTACTGGAACGAACACACATTCTCCAAACTGCAAAACCAACTTGAAAATTCACTTAATTAAATTCCTAAACTTCATAAAAACAAGTAGACGAAATTCCTGAAATTGCAGGCAATCGCAATTGCTTTCTGACTTGAAACCCAAGTCTGAGAATTTTTCAAAACCTAAAACCTCTTTAATATAGTCACTGTAATAAAAAAAAGGCTCTAGATGCATCTAGCATTCAAATCTACCCAGTATCAAGAGCTATAAAAAAAAATTGACAGCAGATACAATCTTGAAAGAGCCAGCCAGAAAAAGTATTATGCTTACCAGCTCAAATGGAGGTAAAGGTTTTCCACGACAAAGATTTGAGAGAGTCCATGCAGCATTTCTCACCATTGAAAAACTGGCATTCTCATTAAACTGGGCAATAACCGGCCTCAATGCTCCATTTGCGAGTGCGAGATCTCTATAATCTGGAGAGTCTCCGGCAATATTTCCCAAAGCCCAAACAGCCTTATATCAACACCAATTGAAAGATCAGGGAGTAATTTGTTATTAAAGTTCAACCGTACAGAAGTTATAAAGATAATTAGAAAATAAGGTTAATTATCATTGTAAAAACTCAGTTGAATGCAAATTACAAGTTAAAAAGTAACCTATGAAGGTATGTACACCATGCAATACTTTACCTGTTCTCTAACGTTATCGTTTTCAGAGCTAAGAAGCTCTATAAATATAGGGACTGCTCCTGAGTCAATCACAACCTTTGCATGGTCAGAGGTTCCGGCGACTATATTGGTCAGACTCCAAGCTGCTTCAAACTGTATTATCATGCATGATCACAAAATATCAATAATATAATTCTATACAAGCTATCAATCATCACAATTATAATTCTAAAATAGTATATATATCCTATATGCCCGCACATTTTGTTTAGGTACAAGGGATCAAAATACACTCTATTGATTACACAACAAGAAACCATTTTACTAACAGCACAAGTACCCTACATACACCTATTAATTTAAAGAGCATTATCAATGAGGTATGTCAAACCAAACTTGACTTCACAACTGAGTTATTTATTTCATTCTATCTAAAACTAAAATAGCTTTGTCTGAAAACTTTATGTATTAGATGTTAACCATGGAATGTTAGAATACTGAGGTTTGCTGTGCTTTTCATTTCGAAATGGATATATTATCAGACACATGCATCTGGAAATTGCATCTTACCTGAAGCTGTGGCATATCACCTCTCTTGAGAATATCGATAAGCAGCGGAACTACGCCCGACTGGATGACCATATCGATTGGAGGTGCACCTCCTGCACAAAGAAGGTGTTAGTAAGAGCTGGGAAGATTGCTCGTTTGCATTAAAATTTTAAATATGTTTGTGGTTTCTGTTCAGACATGATAGGTCCTTATGAGTTTAAAGGAGAGAGAGAATCTGACCTATAGATAACATATTTCGCAGATGAATAGCAGCAGCCTCTTTTGTCTGAATATCATCATAAGCAAGCGCAAAAACAGTCGCTGACAAATCCTGCAACTGCACCCACAAACATTTGGCACTGTAAATCAATCTAAACACATCGTTTCAACCCTAACATGACAGTAAATGAGATAATTCATTTGTTACTCTGATAGGTCTGGCTTATTTTGGAATAAGGTTTTCCAAATTTCCATTCTTTAGCAATAAAATATTATGGATGTTTAGATTTAATAACCAGAGAATATTTTAGTTCTAAATTATTTTTGGTATTACTTCTTGTGTTCTAGAAGGTTTTCATTGGAGAGTGTTTAGATTTCTCTGTGGTAACTTTTTTCTTATATCAGATTAGGGTTAAGTATCACAGCAAATCTAGTTAACCCAAAACATCTATATAATTTTTTTTTACCACTCAGAAATCCAAACATTTCCACGTAAACATATTTTGATAAGTATGAACATAACCAACCATTTAATACTGTGCTAATTCCCTTTAGATCAGTGAACTTACCTGCTCATTGAGATCACAATTTGGAGCAGACGCAACAACTTCTCTGCGTTTTTTCCGCAGGCTTTCCTCACGTTTAGACTTTCGAATCTGCACCATGTTTTCCCCTCGCATGCGGCGGGCTGCTGTTGTATCAATTGCCATCTTGTACTGTTGCTTACGGAAATTGGCTTTGGAATCAAACATTTTGGCCTCAGGTAATAAGGACTCTCAAAATTGATCCCAGGAAACTAAAAGAGTTGCAGTCACAGTAACCCTACAAGCGTTTACTCAATTCAAAACCCCTTCGACTCCTCTTACTCTCCGCTAATTATATTGCGACTACTAACATAGAAGCCTTTTCGGCTGCCCTGGGGAGATCCCTTCTGCACGCGCACAGCAATACAAACACTGAGAAGCAAGAAATCTTGGTGGTTCAGAGTCTTCCTGCAGTATAACAAATCAACCCTAAGCGGCCGGTTTCGATTTGAGACAATAAGCAAGTTTAGAGATCTATTTATACAGTGTTGGTGCATTTCATTTGGGACAATAAGCAAACTTGGAGATCGTGTCGGTGCATTCCATGGTGGTCTAAAACACCGGAAACTTTGAAGTAGATTTTCACATTTTGTGGCATTCCATGGTGGTCTAAAACACCGGAAACTTGGAGTAGTTTTTCACATTTTGTGGATGGTAATGGGGTAAATCATTGATGATGGGTTTCAGGTAGTTTTCCATATTCTGTGGACGTGGTTTTCAATAATTTGTGGATACTAATTAGGTAAATCATTGGTTATGAAGTTATAAAATATTAAAAATCTCAAAGTAATTTTTTACAAATTATTAGATTATAAGTTAGAATAAATGGTTGGTTTTGATTATGTTTAGTTTTAGGAAAATTCAAGAAAATGTAGGAAAAATATCAAATAACATGACTCTCACTAATTGAACTAACCCTTCATGACTAGGTATATATAAATAAATAATTAAATTAAATTTAAAATATTTAAAAAATAATGAGAGAATTAATAGGCATTTATATTTTATGGAGCAAAACTAATTTAAAATAAGTTGAAAATGATAAGAGAATTAATTGGCATTTATATTTTATAGAGCAAAACCAATTTAAAATATTTTGAAAATGGTAAGAGAATTAATAGGCATTTATATTTTATTTAGCAAACTAATTTAAAATATTTTTTGAAAACAATAAGAAAATTAATTTGTATTTATATTTTATGGAGCAAAACCACTTATAGTGGAAGAAAAACTACTTATAATAAGAGAGAATTAATGAGTTTTTTTACAAATTAATCAATTTTTTTTAATGGTTTTAAAGTAAGTGAATTATAAACTTTGAAGGCGTAATTACAATGTCAAAATAGATTAGTTATAGTGTATGGAGATTGTTAATGAGTTGTTTTTACTAAGATTTTTTGGAAGTTTTTCTGGTGAGTTTTTTCCATTTAATTTCTTTAAAATCCTGAAGGAATTTATTGAAATCACAAGATTAATTTTAACTCCTAGACAATTGAATTGCCTAGGGGGGTTTTTCAGGGTGCTAAATCCATAAGTTCAAAAAATCATACTAAAGACAATAGATAGAGATGAGTTCAAGTCAATCTTAACATTTTTATTTTTATCTTTTATTTTATATGAACATTTCTCAGTCTTTTTTAATAGTTAAGGGTAAAAGGTGAGAAGTTTTAAAAAGATTTAAAAGAAATATTTTTTTTTTTGTGTTTTATATATTATGAATCATTTTTGGATTTGATTTTGATCCAGGTGGATGTTGGTGGCCACCCACCTATCCCATTTGGACCCCCACAATTGTCTCTTTCAACTTTTTTCAGTTTCCTAAATTGTAGCACAATTTACTATTTTTAGCAGTTTTTTCGGGTCCTCAACTTCCGGAGCCGTTTTGAGGCCCTAAACGACGGTTTTTGGGAAATCTGGGGGCAACATGGGTTCATGGACCCATGTTGTCTGGTGTTGCCGTTCCAACAATGATAGTTCTCGAATAGATCTTTCTAATGAGTTATTGTACGCGTCAAACGGAGATCGTATGCAAAGTTACGACCCCGGGAAATTGATGTACCAATTTACCCAAAACGGGGCCCACAATTTGGCGTTTCATCTTCTAAGGGTCGGTTTTGGAATGTGAAGGGTTTTCCCATTGTTTCTCAATAATAAATAGGCCTTCGAGCCTCATTGTAACACAAGTTCGGAACAGTTCAGAGACATGTACCGCACTTTCTTCCCTTAGAATTAGCCTACCATCGCCAGGCTGTTTATTCCAGTGTTTGGTGTAAGCATATTTCTGTATTTTTCCATTAATGAAATGAAGTATTATTTCCGCTGCATCTTTGTGTATATGGTTATCTCTGTATTTTATTGCGTTCCTGTTTAAGTTTGGATCAGTGGTATCATAGCGGTCTGCTTTTTCTCTGTTTTTCTTTGCATGTCCCCAACGAGGTCGGGATATAAGGAGTTAGGGCTTGAACTGGTCGAACCTTTGCATGACCAACCTCGCAAATCTCGACGGCCTCCCATGGCGGATTAGAAGAAAGACGAGGGGGCAGGAGATCCTATAAAAATCTTGCTCGAAGAAGCCCTTGAGCGACAAAGGAACGCGATGATGGATAGCTTTGCGCAGATCCTTCAGCGGCTACCCAGAGGTGACGCATCGGCTTCC
>APFE030371223.1:0-14388 GCA_000404065.3 Pinus taeda | reverse complement strand
GGGGAGGAATGATCCAGGTGGATGTTGGTGGCCACCCACCTATCCCATTTGGACCCCCACAATTGTCTCTTTCAACTTTTTCAGTTTCCTAAATTGTAGCACAATTTCCTATTTTTAGCAGTTTTTTCAGGTCCTGAACTTCCGGAGCTGTTTTGAGGCCATAAACGACTTTTTTTGGGAAATCTGGGGGCAACATGGGTCCATGGACCCATGTTTCCTTTCCCAAAGTGGTAGTTCTCAGATAGATCTTTCTAACGAGCTATCATACGGTCAAACAAAGATCGTATGCCAAAGTTACGACCCCGGGAAATTGATGTACCAATTTACCCAAAACGGGGCCCACAATTTGGCGTTTCATCTTCTAGGGGTAGGTTTTGGAATGTGAAGGGTTTTCCATTGTTTCTCAACAATAAATAGGCCTTGAGCCTCATTGTAACTGGTTCGGAATAGTTCAGAGGCATGTAGCCGCACATCTCTTCTTAGAGATAAGCTACCATCGCCAAGCTGGTTTATTTCCAATTCTGGTTGTAAGCATATTTCGGTATTTTCCATTAATGAAATGAAGCATTATTTCCGCTGCATCTTTTTGTATATGGTTATCTCTGTATTTTATTGCGTTCCTGTTTAAATTCGGATTAGATTTGTTGTTCAAAACAATTGTATATAGGTTGTTTCACTACTAAGTTTTGTTATAGAGTTTGGTTTAAAGATTTATTCAATAAACAATTTTTCTTTGTGGTGGAAAGTAATGAGTGGATTAAATGTCTCTTTACAATTAAACTCAATGCTTGGACAATGCTTAGAGGGTCCTTAATAGTAAATTACTCAGTTGGGATAATTTAGTGAAACATAGATGGATCTTTCCTAATTGTTGCTCTCTATACCATGAGCAAAAAGAATCTTATGTGCACTCTTTTATGAGATGCAATTATTTTTCTAAGTTCCATGAAATCCTTTTGAATCCTTTAAAGCCAAAAGGAAAGGATTTCTAAGTAGCCTTATCCCTTTCTGACATATTCTTATCTTGGTGGGTAGACAAGAAAGTTCTATCTTTTAGTGACTTGTCATTTATATTAATCTCTTGCATATGCAGAGCTAAGAATATTTGTGTTTCAAAACAAGTTCGTGCCTTCAAAAATGTGTGCAACCAAGGAGGTTGCATTAGCTCGTGAATTTAATTCATAACCAAAGTCAATCAAGTAAAGAAATGTAATCATATGAATGTTGGAGTATGACACCCCAAATGATTATTTTGATGGTGCTAACCAAGGCCACCCCCTCACTGTGGTGTTGGGGTTGCCCTTCATTTTAATAACACTCACTTAATGTATTATTGTTATGTGCCAAGAAGGGTTTCAAACAATAAAGAAAAAAATGCAACTCTATAGTTCCTGGGTCAACTAAAAAATATTTATCCAAATCATAGGTTTTGGAGAATTCCAAACTAGTCATAGATTATGAAAATCACAAGGGGGAAGCTTCTAACATTGGTCGCAATACATTGCTACATGATATTCAGAATGTTGTGGGTGCATTTCTATAAGGGAGGATGAAGTGCATTAAATTATGTAGAAATTCCATGATGGATGAGGTGGATGTTGCCGCTATGCTACAAGGAGGATATCCTATTAAATTTTAATGGCTAGCTACTTTTGGCCTACCATACATAAGGATGCCTTTTGATACACTCCTCACTATGTTAATGCCAAAGGATGGGAAAACCCACTAGCATAAATTAGATGCTATTCCAACCCCAAGTATCACTAGATCCTTTTGATAATTTGGGTTCTTAGTTCATAGGACCCATTGATCCTCCTTTAAGACAAAAGGAATATATCATTATGCGCATTGACTACTTAACAAAGTGGGTTGAGGTAAAGGTAGTCAAAATAGATACAAAACAAAAGGTAGCTAAGTTCTTGAGAGAGAATATCTTCTACAAATTTGAGTTTCCAAGAGAGATAGTTATAGACTAGGGTGCTCACATCACTTAGAAACCCATTCAAAGAATTATGGAGTAGTGCCACATCCACTGTAGAAAATCCACTCCTTGCCATTGATAAGACAATGGATAGGTTGGAGTAACAAATAAGGAGTTGGAGAACAAAATCACAAATATATTCAGTTCAAGTATGATATATTGAGACAATATGTTGACAAGAGGAGCATGGGTATATAACACCACATGGAATACCACTATAGCATTTACTCCCTATGAATTGGTCTATGGGAAGAAAGCCATGGTGCCCATTGAGTTTTAACTTGCTAGTTTCAGAACAACCTCTAAGTTTGAGATGAATCTGACATATGTGTAGGAAGAAAGGATATGGGACATCAATGCATTGAATAAAGATAGGATGCAAGCTCTCTTCCATAGAAACTATATAGCACAAAAGAAAATTTTGGCATGACAAATTTGTCAAGGTTGGGATTTTGAAGGAAGGATATTGGGCACTATTTTATGATTCCAAAGTTAATGATTTTGAAGGAAAAATCATGGATATATGGTTTGAACCATACGTAGTTGAGGAATGTTATGATAACATCTCCGTTAAAATCAAAACCATAGATGAGTACCAAATTCTAGTCTTCGTGAATGGTTTTGCGCTTAATATTTACAAAAATCTTATGAAAAAGGAAGAATTTATAAATATAGCCAAGAGATAGGATTTGGATTTGATTGACACAAAAAATGATCTCAATCCACCCAAGAATAAAATAAATGATAGATTAATAAAAAGAAAAAAATAATAAATGCCTAGGAAAAAACTTGATTGAGGCACCCTAAATGAACTTCTAGTTGAAAACCTCGTTAAAGGAAGCTCTATGTTTGTAATAAAGGTTTCTACAAGGAAAATATTTATAGGCATGTGAGAGTAGAGAAATAGAGAAAAACATACATAACTCCATAACAATGTTGAAATAAACACACACGCACACACATGTAAAGGGACGTGACATCAATGTTGTGACAAGTTTTGAGTTCATCAATAGGGGTTGTAATTCAATAATTCATTTAACATTATTTCCATTCTTCATTTGAACATATTTCTTGTAAAACTATCAATCCATCATTTATGCCACAAGATCATTCACTCATATATAAGTATCCATATCATCATACTCTACCACCATACCATATCATAGATCTTATTATCATACCATAATAACCATATCTTCATTATCATCAAACCATTTTCCACCTTTCCTAGTCTTCGAGACAATAGTGTTATCATTTAGTGGTCACTAATAAGATACCTTATAGAATTCCTATATTTCTATGATAAACCTACAACAATACGAAAAGCCTATGGATTGTAGAAATATTGATATCTAGGACTCCATATTTTAGACAAAAAATCCTCATAGCACCATTCAAATTCATCAAAAAGAAAAAATCATTTTCAAGCATTTCTATAGGATCCCATCTATTTCTACAAGATCCTCTAAAGAAAATAACACCAAAATATAAGGATAGGACTTCAATAATGGAGTAGCAAGTAATACATCTTCATCAACTACACATCAAACATACTTAGGTTCAGGTTTGACTACATTCATTAGATTTACTATGACAAACTTAGTGGAATATCCACAACAATTTAAAAGTCATATTGGTAACAATGTAGGTCTCTTTGGGTATATTGTCAATACTTAGAGGGAATCTAGATTGGCTAAACCAAAAGTTAAAAAACCCTTGTCATGGATGAAGAATATATGAATAACCCTCATGATCATATAGAGGAGAAGTTTTTGTGGCTAGAAGTACAAGTTGCAGAGACAAGTCATAATGTGAATCTCCTCATATTGGTTGTAAGTAATACGCTCAGGCTATTAGAATGAGATGGTGTTTCTAATGAAAAGGAAAGACAAGAGGGGATGTTAGGAGATAAAGAAGAAATAGAGAATGATACAAAGAATACCAAAAGGATATCAACCTAATTTGAGTGTTGTGAACCATAATTCCTATTCAAAATGGAAGAAAAGGTCAATATCAAGATATACCAAGCTGAGATTGATGCTCTCAAGTTAAATCACTAGTTGCAAAAATTATAATGTTATTTCAATATTAATCATGTAGAGGAAGAATATAATATTTCATTTGCACAATTTAAATTAGAGATCCATTCCTCAACTGGTGGTAAAACCACAAAGAGACCTTGAGGTTGGAGGGAGATCCTCCAATGAATAAGTGGGAGGAGTTTAAAACCCTCATGTATTCACAATTTTACCCTATCATATATGTAGAGGACTAGTGGATCCAATGACACAACTTCACGAAGAAGTAGGGCTAAAGTGTATAGGAGCACATAACCTTTTTTAGAAAGATGGCCATAATGGTGGATATTTCTCAAGAAAACATAGACGTACTCCTCAAGTATTTTGGGGTCTACACAACCATCTACGGAAGCAAGTGATGTTGTTCAAGCCCAAATCGATGGATGAGGCTTGTGTATAGGAATAGTACCTAGAGAACATCAACCTAAATAAAGGGAAATCAAGTGGATCAAAGAAGAAGGTACAATATGATGCTTCTAAGGAGGGGATGGATAAGTGGAAAGGTGGAAAGGATAAAAGGATGACACCTACAACACACTAGTGCAAACATCCCAACAACCACTCAACCTTAACTATCATACAGAGGAGAAGTGATGGAATTTTCATATAGAGCTTAACCCAAACAAAAAATCAAATAAATAAATAAAACACAACAATAAGAAGAATCTCATGGCCACCGATTCTAGTAGCCAGGTTGAAAGAAAATCATATGTTTCCGAGAAAATAATTTATGCATCAGTGTAGAGGGAGGTGAATCTGAGTAACATTCAGTGAAAAGAAGAGAATGGAATGACCAAACTCTTCCACATTAAGATATATGTCAAGAAGGAAAAGATTGATGTTATATTTGACTTAAGATCACAAGCGAATTTCACAGCAACAAATATGGTTAACAAATTGGTATTGTAATTTCATGATCATCCAAGCCCATATCCATTGGGATGGGTAAATAAAGATGAAAAATTAAAGGTAACAAAATAGTGCAAAAACAAGCTTTCTATTTGTGTTGATTTTATTGATGAAGTAGAACTAGATGTAGTTCCTTCTGATGTATGTGGGGTAGTGTTTGGAATTATCTACATGTATATGCAAGATGCATACTTGATGTGGAGAGCCAATTAATACCATCTCATTAGGGATGGAAAATTGTTCACCATCAATGCACACAAAGGAAAGTCAAAAATATCACTAGTAAGTGCCAACTAAGCCAAGAATTTGGTAAGTTCTAGAAAGAAGTATGTTTTACTATTTTTAAGAGAAAATTATTCTATAGAAGACTTAGTAAAAGGAAATGCATACTTTAAGGTGTTTACTAATACATATTGGATCATTATATTATTTTTCATCTACATAAATGATTTTAGTGTGGAAAAAGTGGAGGAATCAACTCACGGAACCCTTTTTACATGTGGGACCTAGTTTGGTGAAATAGGGTTTGAAACCTTCTCAGAGAATTTTGAGGCATCAAATGACATTTTTTGTCAGGTAAAACTTTATTGTTTTAGGGTACAACTTTTTTTCCTATTATACACACAAATATATTCCTAATGGTGTGAGAATCACGCTAATTGAAATCTATATGCAAAAGTTATGCCACTCAAAAGTTGACCTTCCTATTTTCACCACCATAATTAGAGAGGACGCCATATCAATGTCCAATATTCATGGAAAAGGAGCTAGACACATGATTATGAGGTAGAACACTCTAGAAGAGTCTATATTTTAACTCTGGTTAAGAGTTGAGGTAGTCAAACCTAACAAATAGTAGGCTACTTGGATGTGTTATAACTAAGCCACTAGGAGGAAAATGGATTCCATTCTTTCTAGTGCAGTTGTTTTGTAGATGAGAAAAAATATTTAATAGGGATAAGAGATAGAGCACCCAAAGAGGATTTGTAAGTTGTAGTAGCTTTTGTAGTGTTTTCTTCTCAAATATGCACAAAAAGAGCCCACTTAAGATTGTGGATGACAAACAATCTGAACAATATGAATGGCTTCTAAACATTGTATATTTGCAGTAACTAATAGAAAAAAAAACTTCCAAATTCCGCATCTATGCCACAATCATACTCAAACAACAAAAGAAAGAGTAATAATTCCACTCATCTAATGGAAACTAGATATAAAGAATAGTTTTTAATTATAACACCTACGAAGGGAACAAATAAATGTTACCAATACCCCTCTATGGGATGGGTTCTTGGCTATCCTCAAACATCTTTAGCTTATGTAAAGTCTCTCTCCTCTATAATGTATAATACCAACAAAAATATGGCGTGTGGCAATGAAAATAATCAGAGTTACAATAGTGAGTGCAACAATAAAAATAATCAAAAGTGAATACTGAATGGAAAATCTTTCTATTTATAAGAAAATTTGAGTTATCCTTGAATAATGAGTAATAATAAAATATCATTGATCCCATTCTTAGAATAACCACCTTGAATATTTTATTATATTTGTTTAGGAGGGAAAAAGTATTTAAACTTTTATTTAGAAATAATAAATAAATAAATGATTTATTTATCATTTGAGGGAATTAGTTAAGGAATAATAAACAAAAAGGGATTTATTTAATTATTCCTAAGAGATTTAGTCAAATTTGACAAAAAATAATAATGTGATTAATTAATTATTCTCGGAGAAAAATAAGATAATTAATGATTTATTTGTTTATTTTTCGTGATTGGGTCAAATATGACAAGGAATAATAATAAAACAATGGTTTAATCAATTATTCCTAAAAGAAAATCAAATAAATAATGATTTATTTGTTGAAAATAGCAACAAGAAATGCTAAAAATAGGAGTTCAACGAGTGTTGAACATAGCAACAAGGAATAAAAAATGGAAGTGCTAAAAATAGCATTCTATAAATAGCATTTCTGGATACCTTCCTATTTTAGTCAGTCCCTAAACTAAAATAGTGAAGTAAAATTCGAATTTGATCTTAGTAGCTATTTGTAAAATAATTAATTAATTCATCTTGAGTTAATTAGTTAAGGAAAATCAAGCATGAAGTCTATGTGGGGACATGCAACAATTTCTCCATTAATTGAGGAATTTATCCATCAGTTAAAGAGATAAGGATGAGTTGTAATTAGTTGGCTCAGTAAACTGAGTCATGTCAAGTTAGATTAATTCAAATAGTTTGTTGAATTAATGTAAGTTCAATTAGTTAATGCTCACATGCATGTAATTTCTGCACTTCAGATAACTGAATATTCTTTCATAAATAACACATGCATGTCAGTTCAGACAGAGACCCAGTTGAGATTAGATGGAGGGGCAGTGTACTATCAATTGCTAGAATATTCCATTGTGAATATTCCTTGCATGCAAAAGGAATTCTTTCCTTGAGGACTGTGCAGTTACTTCTTCGGGTTATGTGAGTGTGATGAGGCCAATTCACACATGTGGCTTCGCTAGATCCGAAGAAAAATTGTGCAAGGAAATAGGAGGCTTGGAGGGCTTGAGGAGGACATATACTATGTCTATTCAGTCTATGAGTTGTATTGTTTGATTGCAGAGAGAGCAGGATATCTTGAGAGCTGATTATTTTTGTAACTTGAACAAGTTTTCCACTTGTATGATAATACAAAGATTAGGGTTTTAGGTTGAGGATTTCCCCGGCTTATTTCTTTTGTGTTATGTGTGATTGATTTCTCATTCTCAGTTATATGTGTTCTCTTGATCTTACTCAATTCGATTAAGCTTCCGCGAAGTGTTGTAGAAGGAGATCTTGTATTGTGTTTTAGTATATTGCATAATCTGTTGATCTACAACGAGATTTTCTACATGGTATCAGAGCAAAGGTGATTAAGGTGAAGTATAGTATACTAGAAGGAGAAGTTCAAAGTTTGTGGTTCATGAATATCGAAATTGAGTTCTTATCACATCTCAATTTAATTAATGGCATTCAGCAGTTTAAGACTCAAGTATGCCCTTGATGGCATCTCGAATTATATAGCTTGGAAGGATTGCATGGAGGTAGTATTAGAGGATAACAGTCTAAAGGACTTCATTGATCAAAAAGTCCCCAAGTCAACTAATGCTACTCAACTGGTGGAATGGAAGAAATGTGTGGCTAGAGCAAGGAGAATCCTCCTGGTGGGAGTTTGAGACCACATTGTCTCGAGCCTCCATGGGAAGGAGACATCATTTTCGATGCAGAAAACATTGAAAGATTTATATTAGAACAACAACGATTAGAGGAAGCTAGTGCTAAAAGATAAGCTTTGTAAGATCAAGTGTGAAAAGGGTGACACAATCTCTAGGAAGTGTAGGGATCATGACATGGTGAGTCTTGCACTCTTCAGTTTTCCTAAGAGCTGGCATAGCTACCAAGACTCGGTTACTGGAAGAGAAAAAATACTAGATTGGGAATGACTTTGGTCGGATCTGATGCAGGAGGAAATAAGAAGAAGCACCAGAGATGGATTCTCATCGAAGCAAGATGATGAGGAAAATCTAGCCTTAGCGAGTAAGGCAAGGAAAGGGAAAGGGAATGTTATGCTTCTTAACCTGCAAAGTAATACCGAATAGAGAATATGCGAAGAAAAGATACCTAGAACACAAAATATGCAAAGAAAATATACCCAGAACACAGAATATCAATGATTTTATTACTCAGAGAGAAATGTTCACAGGCCTCTTCGAGGGGGCAACCTCCAATAGAGTAGAGCTTGATTACAAAACAAGACACGATACTCCTCGCAGGGAGTCTCTATCCTTTATCTATGACTCATACATGCAATACCACGGGCCAATACTGTGGGTTTTATTAATACCGTCTATCTAATACTACCGCCCATTTGCAACTAACTGTGGTCCCGTCATTAATTGCGGGTTAACCACTTACAATTATTAATATGGGCTTTATTGACTCTTGATTATGATGTGATCCCACGACATAAATAAGGGGGTTAGGGTGGGACCCTAACATGCCCTCCCCCTTAGGACTAGCCTTGTCCTCAAGGCTGAAGCTGCGGAAACTGCTGAAGAATAGTGGCTGGTTCCCAAGTTGCATCTTTCGGAGAGGTGTCTTTCCATTTGACGAGGACCTCCTTAATGATGCGGCTGCGCAGGTGCTTGTCTCGTGTGTCGAGAACTTGTTCCGGTTGAAGCCAGATTGATCCTTCCTCGTCCAATTCAGGTAGACTGGTTTGAACTCGGAAATTGTTCCCAATCACTTTCTTGAGGCACGATACATGGAAAACTAGGTGGATTTTTGTTGTAGGTGGCAAAGCCAACCTGTAAGCCACTTCTCCAATGCGCTGAAGTACTTGGTATGGTCCATAGAATTTTGGAGAGAGCTTTTGACAACGCTTGTCTTTGAGTGATGTTTGCTTATATGGTTTCAGCCTCAAAAAGACCTGACCCCCTTCTTGAAATTGGCATTCTGAGCGATGTTGGTCAGCCTGTTGCTTCATACGGTTCTGATCTTGATGAAGATTCTCGCGCAGATGGGTGAGCATGGTTGTGCGGTGTTGTAGGAGTTGATCCACAGCTTGTACTTTGGAGCACACCGTGAGATAAGAAGTAGGGGAAGGTGGAAGTTGTCCATAGACTGCTTCATAGGGAGTCATTTTGGTGGTGGCATGATAGTTGGTGTTATACCACCATTCCGCCAGAGGTAACCACTGTACCCAAATGTGTTGCTTTTCTGAAGTGAAACACCTAAGGTAGGTTTTTAGACATTTGTTGACGGCTTTGGTTTGACCATCTGTTTGCGGATGATATGAAGTACTAAGTTTGAGCTGAGTGCCTTGTATTCTGAAGAGCTCCTGCCAAAAATGACTGGTGAAGATTGGGTCGCGGTCGGACACAATAGAAGTGGGCATGCCGTGCAATTTTAAGATCTGATCCATGAAAGTTTGGACAACCAAAGTTGGTGTAAATGGTTGGGTAGGGCGCAGAAATGAGCATACTTCGACAGTCGGTCCACAACCACCATGATGACTGACTTGTTCCCAGACTTTGGAAGACCTGTAATGAAATCCATGGAGACCTCCGTCCAAATTGATGATGGAATGTGCAATGGTTGTAATGTGCCTGGTGTGTTGACTATTTCCCCTTTGTGGCATTGACAGATGTCACATTCTGCTATGAAAGTAAGGATGTCTTGTTTCATACCGGTCCAAAAAAATGATCTTTTGGTGCGAGCATACGTCTTCTGAAAGCCCAAATGTCCTGCAATGGGCGATGAGTGCAATTCTGCCAAAATGCGACTTTTGAGAGTGGATGTTGGTGATATTACGACTTTGTCCTTGTAGCGAAGAATATCATTCTGCCACGAGTAGCCCTTGCTAGAATTAGGATCTACCTGCAATTGAGAAATGAGTTGGGAGAGCCCTGGATGTGAAAACCATTCCCTGCGAGCCTCTTCAATCCAGTCTGGAATTGGGAGGGAAATTGCGAGCAGAGTACTTTCCTCCTCAAATTGGCGCGATAATGCATCTGCTACCTGGTTGTCTTTCCCTTTCTTGTAAATGATCTCATAATCATATCCCAACATTTTGGCGAGCCACTTGTTTTGTTGTGGGGAAGATAGGTGTTGCTCCAGAAAACATTTAAGACTGTGATGATCTGTGCGGATTTGGAAATGTTGCCCCAACAAGTAAGGTCGCCAGGTCTCGACTGCATGTAATATGGCCATCATTTCCTTCTCGTAGGTAGATTGGCCCAAATTCCTCCCACTTAGTTGTTGGATGGTGAAGGACAATGGTTGCCCTTCCTGCATTAAGACCGCTCCAATACCTGTTCCCGATGCATCACATTCAATGACAAATGATTTGGTGAAGTCCGGTAGGGCTAAGACTGGAGTGGTACACATGGCGTTTTTGAGCGCGGTAAATGCCTGTTGTGCTTCCTCGGTCCAGAATAAGGAATTTTTCTTTAGGAGTTGAGTGAGGGGCTTCGCTATGCGACCATAGTTGCGGACAAATTTACGATAATAGCTTGTGAGACCCAAGAATCCTCTCAAGCTCTTCAAAGTCTTAGGTTGAGGCCATTCTTGCATTGCCTGGATCTTTTTGGGATCCACCTTGACACCTTCACGCCCCACAATGTGGCCCAAATACTCAACTTCTTCCATGCCAAATGCACACTTAGACATCTTGACAAATAATTTATGCTTGCAGAGCAGTTGCAATAGTAGATCGACATGCTGAAGATGTGCCACCCAGGTGCCACTATAGATGAGAATGTCATCGAAGAAGACAAGGACAAATTTCTGAGATATGGTTTGAGAATGTGATTCATAAGACTCTGAAAAGTAGAGGGGCATTACAAAGACCAAATGGCATGACCAGGAACTCATAATGGCCTTCATGAGTTCTGAAAGCAGTCTTGGGAATGTCGACTTCCTTCATGCGAATCTGGTGGTAACCGGAGCGAAGATCCAACTTCGTGAAAAATTGAGCCCCATTGAGTTCGTCCAGCAAATCGTCAACCACCGGAATGGGAAATTTATCTTTGACTGTTAACTTGTTGAGGGCCCTGAAATCAGGACACATCCGCCACTCCCCATCTTTCTTGAGGACCATGACCACTGGGGATGAATAAGGACTAATGCTGGGACGAATGACACCTGCTTCCAACAATTCCTTGATGATTTTTTCTATTTCATTCTTTTGAGTGAACGGATATCTGTATGGCCACACATTTGGGGGTTGAGCCCCTGGAACCAAGGTGATGCTATGATCATGTTCCCCTCGCGAGGGTGGAAGCTCATGAGGCTTGTCAAAGACCGTTCGATGGGTATTTAAAATTTGCTGCATCTCAGGATGAATTGGCAGAGGTCTGGTTTCGACTACCTGGATGGCATTAAATTGTGCTACTACTCCATGATGGCCCTTTTTTAACAATTTTTACATCCGATGCGAGCTGATGACAGAGGGTGCTCCCGCCTGGAGGCCACGGAGGGGATGTGTGGAGTTGTTCTGCTTAAAACTCATATATAACTCCTGGAAATCCATTGTGATTGGCCCAAGGGTGCGGAGCCATTTAGCACCTAGGACAATGTCGCATCCCCCCATGTGTATGGCAAACATGTGGGTTTTCAACTGATAATCCCCCATTTGAATTTTGACATTTTCACAACGGCCTTCACATTTCATTGTGCCCCCATCTGCAATTTGGACCTGGAAGTTAGAGACTGCCCGTACAAAACAATGTGCCGCTTTTGCGATTTTTTGATGGATGAAATTATGGGTACTTCCACTATCAATCAAGACTATTACTGGGCGATGTTTAAGAAAACCCACGATTTTGAGAGTTTGAGGGGAAGAGATTCCTGCCAACGCATTGAGCGAAATAATTGGGTCGTCAGATACAATCTCCTTTTGGTTGTCTTCTTTGATCGCCTCATGTTCCTCAAGAGGTGGATCTTCCTCAATGGAGCTGTAGTCAGTGGCATCTATTTGAAAAAACTTGGGCTCCTTGCATTTATGACCAGGGGAATATTTTTCATCACAGTAGTAACATAGTCCTTGCTTCCTTCTCTTGGCCATTTCCTGAGGTGATACCTTTTAGACCTTAAGTGTCTGAGTCGTGGTATGAGCTTGTGGGGGATGACCTTTAGTGGGGAAATTGGGGCAGCTGTATTGGGCTGTTAAGGCACGTTCCACCTTACGGGCTACCTGGCAAGCCTTCGTCCATGTGGGAGGGTGGGGGAGGAGAACTTGAGCTTTGATGGCTTCTTTAAGACCACTGATAAAACATTCCATGTAGAACTCATCGGAGAGATGCTGAGTGCGGAAGGCTAAGGCTTCAAACGCGGTGATATATTCATCCACTGTACCCGTCTGTCGGAGCTTAGTGAGACTGCCCAAAAAGGAGTCTCCCTGTTCAAAGCGATCTCGAAGAGCTTTGGCAAATTGGACACAACTCGAAAAAGGTGCATTGCAACGCTGATGTCATTCCACCCATTGCCATCGTTCACTGTCCAAGTACATGGTCGCCACTCCAATCTTAGTCCAATCATCTTGCAGACGATTTAATTTGAAATACTGTTCCATTTGTGCTAGCCATGCGGACGGGTTAGAACCGTCAAATTTCTGCATATCCAACACGGGAGGTCTCTAACTGGGTGGGAGATCTCTGTTGGGTGCTGGATGGGTGTCCCAGATATGAGGAGAGTGGCTAGACTCACCCTCATGGTCATTATAGTGGTCCTTGAGCACTGGCTCCTTGCCCTTACCGAGTGCTTGTCGTACCATGCTAGATAGTTAGTCAAGCGTATTTTTGAGCTTGTTCATATCTGTTTCAAGTTTGTCTAGTCTTTCATTGTCCATTGCTTGAGCTCTAGTTTCTACCATACACCAACTTGATGAAAAATTGGGACCGCAAAGAAATTTTTTGTGAAGAAATTGAATGGTACCACCATGCTCAGCTCGTTGTCCTGAAGCTGATGGGCTAGATCACAAATAAGTGCCTCAGAATAGTTTTACTCCTTGATCAATACTGAAGTCGCCAAATCCTCAAAATGTCAATGCCGCCAAAAGTCCTACGAAAATTATAGCCAGGCACAAGAACCCTTCACAACTACTCCGATCTGGTGGATCTGAGAGATCTGAATCGTGGATCACTGCTGCTACTGATCGGATAGAGCTGCGGGACTGATGTCTGCTGCTGCTGCACTCACTAATCTAGAATAGATGATGTGCGATCCCCCGATAGAAAGGGAACTATGGTCTTGAGGAGTGTCAGGTGCTACAGATCGCAATACACATAAGGGTCTGACAGTAGTACTCGGACCAATGTTTCAGGGCTCTAACTAAGGAGGATCGACCGTACCCTTAGCTGTACAAGCCGACTTCCCTATCGTACGGGCGAGTAATCTCTCTGAGTGCTATTCTCGGTGTACTGTAGCCACAAGACGGCCGAAGGTTTATCTATGGCGAGGCTTCAAGGTAGCTATGGGGCTTCCTATATACCCAGAGGGTACGTGGAAGACAGTCCGTGCGCGGTTCTTTCTAATGCGCTACTACTTGAAGGGGTACCCACAGGGGTTACAAGGGAGTCCAACAGATGTGACCACCTCTTGTATTTCCTGTGTGCATGCCTCCCCAAATCCGCAGGTTTATGCGCTTAACGACAAATCCTGTGGTTTAAAGACGTCGGAACACATCTCTAGCCAAAATTTTTTTTACTAAAATTTGGAGATCCCACCGAGCCCTAGAAAGTGCTCTGATACCACTTGTTATGCTTCTTAACCTGCAAAGTAATACCGAACAGAGAATATGCGAAGAAAATATACCCAGAACACAGAATATGCAAAGAAAATATACCCAAAACACAGAATAGCAATGATTTTATTACTCAGAGA
>APFE030371217.1:60711-80913 GCA_000404065.3 Pinus taeda | reverse complement strand
AAGAGGAGGCAGAAAAGAAGCAACAGGAGGAGAATAAGGGGAAGAAGAACAGAAAAAAGACAGTAGGAGCAAAGTTAGCAAAGAAAATTAAATTGTGGATACTCAAGTGTGGATCCAAAATTGCTTGAAGAATGGCAACAATTCAATACCATTATAGGCAATCTTGAGACTTCAACGGATGCCGAAACATCCAAAGCTGCCGATACACAAGATACAACATCACAGGAGGTTCCAAACAAAGGAACCAACGGTCCACCCTCAAGTACAGTAGTAGAAATAATTCCAAAAAACCCCTCCGATCAAATTGTTTTGCAAGTAGAGGACATTCCTCCACTAGATGTTTTCTACAGCCCGAAACACAGAGCTGTGATAAAACGACAACGGAAGAGAAGAAGGATTGATCAACCTTCTATGTTCCCTGAACAAACAATAACAGCAAATGTGGTATGGAGAGAAGAATTTGACCCCTCCGATGACCTAACCAAGTTATCTCAGTATGCCAGTGCCTATTCGGCAGCCACCATGGATAAGGCATCGGAGGTAAGCGATTTATTGAAGGAAAAGGATCAAGCGATCGATTCATTACAAGCACAGCTATCGGTAGAGCAGCAGAAGTTAGAACAGCTACAACAGCGATTGTCCACACAGCAACAATTAAACAACCAACTAAACAAACAGTTGCATGAAGAGAAGCAGAGGATCGATTCGGGAGCAATTCAAAGATAGAAAGAACTATCGGAGGCATTATCAAAGTTGAAGGTGATGAATGAACAGATGGCAAAGACAAAAGATGAGCAAATTGCTCAATTATCAGCTCAGATAGAAAGGTTCAAGAGTCTTCCCCAACCGGCCGAGTTCAGAGCAGAGGCAATGCAAATCAACAAGGCATTAATAACGCAAATAAGATTGTTATGTCATGAAATCTCCCAAGTTGAACTTCTATGCGACATAACATCATCTATAATAGATAAGTCAGTGGATGCCAGGCAAGATTTGGAGCAAGCCGAAGACACTTTGACAAATTTTCTTACATGGCAGGACTCTAATGAGGGAAAGGCAGCAAACTTGCCCAAAATCTTAGAATCCCATAAGGAAATCCTATTCACAGAATGGCAGTCCCAATTAATGAATGCAGAGAGAGTTGTTTCCCGATGCAAGTTATCTACGAGCAATTTAATTGACTTGATCAATAACACTCTCTATTTATCTAACGTGATTTCTCAATGTACACCAGGTAAACTATTATCGGCCAAGACATTGGAGCAGTCATGTAACCAAGAGCTTAAAAAGAATGGGAAATTAATCTCAGGGATTAAAAGTTTAACTTGGGACACCTATTGGTTGTTCCTAGTTAAACCATACAGTCAGAGAGCCACCCTCAAATGCCTGACGGATGCAATCAGGTGTATCATTCCCGATATACATGATGCCACCTATGCTGCTCAAATCAATTCTCGACTCAGCCGCCCTCAAGAAGTGGAGCCAATGCTGGCAATATGCCAACTCAGGACAAAGGGCAAACAGCCAAAAGAATGAATCATCGCTGCCAATTTCCAGATCACTGTGGGGGAGATATTTTAAGATCGGATTATACCAATTTAGTAGCATTTTAATTTTGTAGTTTGTTAGCTTAGTTTAGTATTTATAGACCCTTTCATGCATTTAGAAAGGGTTGTAAGTTTTTGTATATGACTTAAGCTTGAAGTTGCACTACTGTACTTCAAGCATATTCTTTTATGAAGACTGGACCAAATTTTTCCAAATTTTGACAATGAAACTTTGATATGAATGTGCACTATTGCCTTTATTTTAAAGTATTTCTGAATCGGAAGAAGGAATTCAAATTGCGATTGGCGTAGGGAATAATTCACAGCTCATATGGTACTATTATCTATGTCTGAATTTATTCCTTTTATGTGAATTGTTGTTTAGTCAATTATGCTATTATTGAATATGTGAATGTATTTTAACAGTAAACTTTATGCTTTCCACTATTGGATGTTTACAGTTTTCTATTCTTTCAATCATGCATGTATCGGTAATATAAAAGAGAAGTGTAATATTGTTTTATCAATTACTTCGTTCAACTATTTGAACGAAGAAATTATCATTTAAATGAATGTCTTTGTTTATTGCATAGTGTCATCTATATGCCTATCAGCAAACATAGATCATTAAACATTACACTTAAAGAATAGAAGCTTCCCGGGATAAAATAGTCATTTACGTTTTCGTTCATAGCATAAGTCCTCCATTTATTATCACTTATTTGAAAACCAATCATTCATTCACCCCCTTTTATTCACTATTGGGAAATTGGTCCCATTATATCCAGTCGGAGCCACCATCCCAAATGGAAAAGGAGCTGTATTAAGGTCCGGACCGGGTGGTTATCCCCGATGTTGATGTAACGATTTTCGGGGCATCAACATTTTTGGCGCTAGAAGGAGGGCCATCCACTATGAATGGCGAGTAAGTCAAAACCTACAGACCATTCACAGAGTAAATCACCCTCCACCTCTCCGCGAACCTCTCGTTTGCACTCTGAAATACCAGTATCTAGACAAGAAGAGGAAGGATCAACTACTACTGCTCAACCCCATCATACTTCAGAACATTTAATTCCGGAGTCTCCTGAAGTTCAGTCTATCATCCAGAAACTTCAAGACTTCTCTATTTCACGTCCTAGATCTAAAGTATCACAAGGAAGTCAGACTTCGCAATTCTGCCTACCTCATCATCTTACCAGACTTCAAAACAAAAAACTCGGTATTGAACCACCTGAGTTGCCTTTACCCCAAAGGAAAAGGATTAAAAAGAACACTGAAAGTTCTGGTAGTGAAACCTTTTCTCCATCATCTTCCATCTCATCATCTCCAGTGCGAACTCAAACACCCACTTCACTATTACATATTATTTTTCATCAGGGGACTTCACCTCCAACATCACAATCTTTTCAATCTTCATTTCCACCTCCTCCCCAAACACCTGGAACACCACAGGCAATCGTTGGTACTCCCAAAATGGCTCAGACACCATGGAGAATTCTTGGTGTAGTCACTATGCCTGCGCCTTTACATCCGTTACCCGATTATCCTGAGAAATGGTTACCAAAGTTCAATCCAGATGCTGGAACATTAGCCGAGGAACACATAAATAATTTCATGTTGTCAGTTAATTTGAAGGGAGTAACAGAAGAAGATGTTGTAGTTAGACTTTTCCCCTACACATTACAAGGATCAGCAGGGTCTTGGTATTTTCCCTTACCCTCTGGATCCATCACCAGTTGGAATATCTTCCAAGAACAGTTTCTTACCAAATACGGCGATGATAGATCCTTGGCCACACTCATCAATGACCTTTCCAATCTAAGGATTGAGTCAAGAGAACCAATTAAGGAGTTTAACTCTCGATTTAACAAACTCTTGAATAAAATCCCTACTGATGACAAGCCAAGTGAACAAATTAGAAGCAAGTGGTACATTACAGCCTTACCCTCAAATATAGCCATTTTTTTAGATAGTGCTAAAAAACCTGCATTGGCTGAAAACATGAAAGAAGCCCTCGCTGTCGAAAAATGTGTAATCTCTTTGGAAAGGAAAGCTGCTCTCGAGGAAAGAAAATCCAAAAAAGTGTCTTTCAAGGATGATTCAAAGAAGAAAATCACCAAAGATCCATACGATATGGAGGGCCTTCAAAAAGTCCTCAAAACCATGTCAAATGAAATGGTCGAAATTAAGAAGCAAGTAGCAGAGTCCTCAACAAAGAAACCTTACAGGAATTTCAAGAAACCTGAGTCCAAGCCTCCAAATGTTATATCCTATGCAGATTCAGATCCTGGGGAAGAAGAAGAAGAAGAAACAATTACACCGTCCGATGAATTAGAAGAAGAGGAAGTCGTTGAATGCCATGGAATGTGGGACTTCATACTGCCTAACTCCGATAACGAAGCTGAACAAGAAGCCTTTCCCATGACTACCAGGAGCAAAAGTACTCCTGAACCTATCTAGGCCAATTCAAAGAAAAGGAGTGCAGGTACCAATACTACAAAAGAAAAAGTACCCACAAGGAAGCCAGCTGCAACAGTACCTCAAAATCAACCGTCATCCTCCAATATACCTACATCATCTAAGATGTTGGTAGTATTGGATTCAATGGACTATAATATTGTTGATGATATGAAACAGACTAAGGCAAACATCACCATGTTTGAACTCAGTAAATTAAAACATCAACAAAAATTGCTTCTCAAAGAACTTAATGCAGTTCCTTCTTCACCTCTTCCCAGTACTAAAGCTGCAAGCGATTCAGGACAACCACCTTCTGGTAGAGTTGAGGCAACTGATACAATTCTAATTGGAGACAGATCAAATTCCCATACCTCTCCTTTCCTCTTAACATATAAAATCTACAATCGAAATCTACATAACTGCTTAATTGACTCTGGGGCATCATCCAATATAATGCTAGCTTCAGTTTGTTCTAAACTGAACATAGAACCTCAGAAGTCCTCAATTCACATTGTGCAGTTAGATAGAACTAAAGTCCAGGTTTTAGGGGAAATAAACTCTGTTACAATCAGGTTATCGGCTAATCCACGAGTGGTTCAGAGAATTGATATCTTAATCGCCGATATACCTGAGTTCTATGGTTTAATTTTAAGTAGGGATTGGTCTGAAAAGCTCCATGGGTATATTTCTACCGATTGGTCTCATATGTGGCTGCCCTACAAAGGAAAGCCAAATCAAATAAAAATCAATCGGGAGAAACACATGACACATACTGTTACAGAGTTCGAACAAGAGAATCAACCAGTTGCATTTAACAACAACATTTTGGGAAACTATTCTTCTGAATCATTCTTTGGCAATTATATTGCCCAGCCATCTCCTTTCTTGGTAAACAATTTCACATCACAAATAGAAAAATTTTCACAAACTGACAAGTCTAGATGTGTTAATGTTACTGAGAATTTTGTAAATAAAAATGTTGATAATTCTTTATTTTGGTCTTTATATTTTGATGGTTCAAAATCTAGTGAAGGATCAGGAGCAGGGTGTATTTTAGTCAGCCCCGAGGGAGAAAAAACAATGCTTTCTTGTAGATTGGAATTTGAATGCATGAATAATACAACTGAGTATGAAGCCCTGATCCAAAGATTATACAAAGCTATCGGCTTGAAAGTTCAATATTTAAAAGTGTTCGGTGATTCAGAGATTGTGATAAAACAAGTTCGAAACACAATCCATTGTCTCTCTAATCACCTCAAACACTATCAATCTTTAGTTGAGGAACTTTTATCTCATTTCTTAGCATTCAATATTTCACCTATTCCTAGATCCCAGAATGCAGCAGCTGACCTGTTGGCCAATGTTTCTTCTAAACTCCTGCCTTCTGAAGATTTTAGGCTAGATAGATTTTCGGTAGAGTTGATCTTTAGGCCATCAGTCCTCGACGATATCACCAATTGGAGAGTATTCAACCACGATGAAGACATTCTACATTTCTTAACTTCCAACAAATCCTACAACGATCAGATCATTGATGAAAACGATCATGATCTTCAGATGAAAGAAAAGCATGAGGAAAACTCCATACCAAAACCTGTGGTTAAACTTGAAGATCTCTATGACATTAAAGATAGGTTCAAACATGTAACCAATTCAAAAATCCAAAGTTCTACTTTAAGGTTTGAATTGATAAATCTTGGTACCGAGCAGAACCCTCAAAATATTAATTTAGGATTAGGACTTTCTGAATAGGAAAGGACATCATTTATTAGATTATTAAGAAAAAATAAACATATCTTCGCTTGGAATTATGATGATTTAAAAACATATGATACATCTATCATACAGCATACCATTGCAATGCTACCTGAACAAAAACCAGTTCAACAAAAATTGAGGAAAATACATCCGAACTTAGAGAGTCAGATAAATCAGAACTCAATAAACTCTTAAAAGCAAAGATTATTTTTCCAGTTCGGCACTCAAACTGGGTTTCCAACATGGTACCTGTCAGGAAGAAAAATGGTGACATTAGGATTTGTATTGATTTCAGAAATCTGAATAAGGCCAGTCAAAAGGATAATTTCCCATTACCTACTATGGAGCAAATACTCCATTCAGTAGCAGGTTCTGAATTAATATCCTTTCTAGACGGTTTTTCAGGATACAACCAAGTTCTGGTTCATCCTGATGACAGACTCAAAACTACTTTCAGAACAAAATGGGGAACCTACGCCTATCAGAAAATTCCTTTTGGACTTATTAACGTAGGAGCTACATTCCAAAGAGCAATGGATATAGCCTTCAAAGGATTGATCAACAAGACAATATTCGTCTACTTAAATGATATTACTGTATTTTCTAAAAAGAGATCTAACCATTTACATGATTTGAATCAAATATTTGAACACTGTAGAAGGTATGGTATTTCACTTAATCCTAAAAAATCCTTCTTTGCTCTAGATCAAGGAAAGCTCTTAGGCTTTATTGTTTCCAAAGATGGTATTTATATTGACCCTGACAGGATTAAAGAAATTTCTGAAATCCCATTTCCTCATAACAAAAAATCAATGCAATCATTTTTAGGTCAGATCAACTTTGTCAAAAGATTTGTTCCCGATTTTTCTCATATTATTTTACCATTACAAACCATGATTAAGAAAAATTCAGTGTTTAGATGGGGGGTTGTGGAAAAAGAAGCATTTGATTTGATCAAGCAATCAATAATCAATGCCCCGACTTTAAACACTCCTAATTTTTCTAATCATTTCACATTGTACACTATCGCATCCGATTTATCTTATGCATCGGTACTCACTCAAATCAACGATCACAACTTGGAAGCACCGATTTCATTCTTCATTTCAAATTTTCAAGGTGTTGAACTAAATTACTCTGAAGTTGAAAAACAAGCCTTCACAGTATATAAATCCATCAAACACTACAGGCCCTTCCTTCTAAAGGCCCATACAAAAGTAGTAGTTCCTCTTTCTTCAGTAAGGAAATTACTGATCCAAAGAGTACTAGGTGAAAAAAGGGCAAATTGGGTTACAGCACTCCAAGAATATGACTTGGAAATCAAGCTAGCAAAGATTGTTAGAGGTCAAGGTTTTTGCAGGTTATTAGCAGGAGCATCCAACATTCCCGAATCAGGTGATACAGATCATATTGAAGAAATCAACCAGACAAGTATTACCAATTCTGAATCTCAATATGCAGATTTAATCTTTTATTTGAAAAATGGACATGCACCTCCTAATCTCTCTTATAAAAACAAACGGGCTATTAGATTAAAGTCAAAAAACTTCGTTATCATTGATGATGTTCTTTTTAGGCAAAACTACGATTCAGTTTTACTAAGATGCTTAGAGAAACCTGAAGAACAAAAGGTTTTGCAGGAGCTACACGATGGACCAGCTGGAGGACACTTTGGAGCTGACACAACAGCTCATAAAATCATCCATGCTGGGTATTACTGGCGCACCTTATTCAGAGATACCCATGAGTATGTAAGGAAATGCTGAAGTTGTCAAGTCTCTAGTGGAAGACAAAGGAAACCAGCTTTTCCTTTGCAACCAGTTAATATCGATCAACCTTTTGAACAATGGGGACTAGACATCATTAGAGAAATAACTCCACAATCCTCCAAACAACACAAGTATATCCTTACTGCTACCGATTACTTTACCAAGTGGGTTGAAGCAATTCGATTGAAGACAACAAACTCTGAAGGAATTATAGAATTCATTGACCAGTTCATCATTACCAGGTTTGGTGTCCCTAATGCTCTTGTTTTTGATAATGCATCTTATTTTTCTGGAAATGTCATGTTTGAGTTTGCTATCAAGAGAGGATTTAAATTGAAATATTCTGCAAATTACTATCCCCAGGGTAATGGTCTGGCAGAATCTACCAATAAAAATCTACTCAAAATAATTAAGCGAACCATTGAACAAAATCATAAAAACTGGCACAAATCTTTAGTATTCGCACTATGGGCTGATAGAATAACGCAGAAGGCCTCTATAGGTACTTCACCATTCAACCTTGTCTATGGGAAAGAAGCAGTACTATAGACCAATTTAGAGCTTCCTTCTCTAGCCCTAGTTCAGTTTATTGAAGAAAGACCCTCTTCTTCTATCCAACTCAGACATGATCAGATTTTAAAACTAGAAGAAGAAAGAGAAAAGGCCAAAATTACCCATGATAAACATCAGCAGATAATCAAGTTATCATTTGACTCAGCTTCGTCTAGTTCTAAACAGTTGTAGGTTGGTGATCTTGTTCTAAAATGGGACAAAGCACATGAGGATAAGGGTAAACACACCAAATTCCAAAAGATGTGGCTTGGACCATTTCAGATCAACGAGAAGGTAGGCCATTCGACATTCATATTACAAGATCTATCAGGAAAGAGGGACACTCTCCCTGTTAATGGCCTCATCTTAAAGAAATTCTTCAATTGAGGAGGTAACCCCTTCTCTTTTAAATTCAATAGGATTAGCAATATTTAGGATCATTAGGAAATAAGGTTGTAAAATAGCTTCTACTGGCCTTTGCTGTATTGAAATGTTGCTCAGAAGAAGTATTTTTAATATTTACTTTTGTAAAATAGACATCTTTAACAAGAGGAACAATTTCTAGGAAATTAGGTATATTAACATTCTGAAAACCCCATTCTGGTTTTGTGAAAATCCTCTCAAGGTTTAGAACTACTGTAAATCATTTTAATGTTTTCAAACTGGCCACAAAAATGGTTATCAATATCAAAACAGAGATTGATTCAATCTTAGCATCCTCAACTCTTACCTTGTCATCCATTCTCTCTTAAGGAGAAAATTTTTCATCCCATTCATCCAAGTTTATGATTACTCAGAGTGTAATTCTAAAATATCTGATATAAAGATAAGGGGTCTTATTACAAGCCTGCTTACCATGATCATTGGCAAATAGTCTAACCGACATTACCAACACTGCATACCAAAACAGGGTAATGGCTTATAAGCATAAGACAAGGGGTCTCATCACGAGCCAACTTGTCCGATTAGATTACAACCAGTGAATGGCATTGTCAAATCAGCTGGCAACCAAACCAGGCCAATGGCTTTTTATCTTACAAAAAATAGAAAAGAAAAGAAATACAAAATATGAAAACATGTTTTGAATTCATTCTTTTAATCATACTCTGAGATGGAAGGGATCGTGAACAATCAAATGGTTAAAAGGTATCCCTGTCGAAACTATGAACGTTTGCTGGAAGCAGAGGCTCTACCTGTGACAAAGGAGTCAACTAAAAATGGCTAAATTGGAAAGGTGTTTTGTTTTATCATTATCAACCAATAAAGGCCAATTTAAAACTTAGAATATATTTAGTTTTAACAAGGGAAAGAATTAGCAAAAACATGTCTTTATTATATTCAGAATGTGTGTATACTTAGTTATATTAGAACTTCCCTTTTGATAAGGTATCTATGTAAGGAAAGTTCAAAAATTTCAATAACTTATTCAGAGGTAACTGTTTCTTCCAGCGAATCGCCAATTGTTGTGCTATACAACAACCCCCCATTTCAAAAAATCTTACTTTAGAAAATTATAATTTGAAATGGGTCCCTTTTAGATTAAATTGGTAATAATCCATCACTCTTCTAAAGGTTCGGAAATAATCAAAACATTTTAAAACCTTTTGAAATAATTGGTCTTTAAAATAAAACGAATAATCCTTTATTATTGCGATAAAGTGATCACTAGATCGCATATCGCAACAACAAAGGATACATAACCATGACCCATTGATTTTCCCCGATGCGATAAAAGCCAAATAGCCGATGGATATCGGGAAAAGAAAAAATAAAAAGCCCCTCCCCTTTGCCCCGATGCGATATCGCAATCGGTGATCGAGGAATGTAACGCAAACATAATAAACTCTCCTCATTCAAACTCTCGATGCGAGTCGAGCAATATCGCTATCGACGATCGGGGATTCCATAAGACTCAAAGGAAATTACCCAAGCCGTCCTCCGATTGCCGATTGCGATGAGCCCAAAGTGTGATTTTCGAAAAGGATCAATATGATTTCGCTATATTATATATTAATTATCATTGAAAGCCTTTTCTCTTCCTGATAGAGATTCGCTCGCGTCCAACCGCCAAAAAATCAAATCCACGATTAAACCATTATTCGGAAAAAAAAAGATATAACAAGCAATTAAATGATTGACAGGTTTTAACGGCCAATTAATGAGTAGTCATGCCTAAATCCTTTTAGAGATTGCATCCGTGGGAGCCTTATGATAAATCGTCCATTTCTCATTGATTGACACATTTTCCTCATATTTGGTTTTAGTTATCTATTCTCTCCATTACGTCTATCTTTCCCTTGCGCAGATTTTTTCTGCAGTAACAATTGGAAAGAAACCTAAGAAGTCTGGAACGCCTTTGGCTCCTATGATAACAGGGTAGCATGCCACTGATCCAGGACCGAGCAAGAAGGGATTAATCTCAGATACCACATGTCTCGGCCTTGGCAACACTACTTGGCAAAATATTTACAACCTGGTTGAAGCCGAGGAACCTCAGCAAACATCAGTACAAGCCTCAGCAGGTTCAAGCCGGAAATCCGATGCTACTTTGAAGGATTTGGCTGATTCCTACCTTCATAGGATAGCAGCTAGAGAGAAAATTCTTCCATATATGGATGTGGTGAGATGGGAAATCGAGGCAATTCCAATTACGGACAGAACATTCTACACCGTCGATGGAAGAATATTTGGTTCATTTCAGCCCAACGATTTCAGACAAATGTACCACTTGCCCGAGCTAGAGAAGAAATACAATAAAGCATCTCTAGCAAAGTTTCGAGATGAGAATGAGACCGAGTCAGCGCCCATACGAGAATGAAGACAGAACCCGACGAAACACAAACGTGACTCTTTGGGTAAGTACTTCGTCGACTCCTTATGCTCTCCTTATTGTTATGCTGGAGCCATGATGTGTCAACTATGGGGATTGCATGATTCTTCCAAGTTTTCCATAGAAATGGTTCCTTTAATAGAAGCAGCATGTAATAGTGAAATCATGGATTGGGGGACTATATTATCGGATAAGTTGGCCACGACTATTCTTGAATTCAGAAACAAATCCCATGTTACCGATAGGTTCATCCCTCCATTCTATTTTAGTGCCTACATTTTGGATACCCTATGTTTCAATTCCGAGTTTCTTGTTTTAGGGTGGAGATGGACTCCACAGGACCCTATGCCTATTCATATTTACCACCAGAAGCTATGGAAAGCTAATTATAAACACCATTTATACCAAGTCTGCAATGGATTTATGCTACCTCTTTACTATGCAATTTTTTATAAACCTGCCCCTAAGATCTCCTCTCAGGCTGAGATTGACTTGACAGCCCTAGGAACCTGGTTTGGAGAAGAAACATTCACCTATGTCAGAGTTTTCGGCAGTCAGGCTAGACCTCATGTCCTCCCATTATACATACCAGACAAGCTATTAGCTCGCGAAATAGCATATCAGCTTACAACTGCATCAGCCATGAAAACTCTCAGAAATTCAAAAAAGCAAGTTTGGCCTCCTTTTCCTCTTAGGTGTGGCGTCTATACTCTACATGATTATAAACATGCAGAGAAAGAGGTAGAAAAAATTAACGTCTTAAGTCTTGCCACTCTGCCTAATAGACGCTTCAACCCGAAGAAAATCATCTATAACGCCCTAGATCAAGCCAAGCTTACTAAATTCGAGCACAAGGAAGATGAGTTTGATGACCTGTTCTCCTCCGCCGAGTCAATCTTCCAGGTACAACAGCTAGCCATGATGACATATCGCGACGACGGGTTGGTAGAATTTAACAAACTTAGAGAACAGAGGTTGCAAACTCTACCTCTTGATTTGTTAGCCACTACCCCGACGATTCAGTCAAGCAAGCTTGAGTAGCAGCTTACTAATGAACCTCCTGCTACATCCGTAATCTATGAAGAAGTTTAGAGAAGAGAGCAGGAGGAACTCCAAAGAATAGAATAGGAAGAGGCACAAAAAAAAGAACAGGAAGAGGCACATAGAAAAGAACAAGAGGAGGCGGAAAAGAAGCAATAGGAGAGAATAAGGGAAGAAGAACAGAAAAGGCAGCAGGAGCAGAGCAGCAAAGAAATAAATGTGGATACTCAAGTGGATCCAAAATTTCTTGAAGAATGGAAACAATTCAATACCATTATAGGCAATCTTGAGACTTCAACGGACGCCGAAACATCCAAAGCTACCGATACACAAGATACAGCATCACAGTAGGTTCCAAACAAAGGAACCAGCGGTCCACCCTCAAGTACAGTAGTAGAAATAATTCCAAAGAACCCCTCCGATCAAATTTTTTTGCAAGTAGAGGACATTCCTCCACTAGATGTTTTCTATAGCCCGAAACACAGGGCTGTGATAAAACGACAGTGGAAGAGAAGAAGGATTGATCAACCTTCTATGTTCCCTAAACAAACAATAACAACAAATGTGGTATGGAGAGAAGAATTTGACCCCTCTGATGACCTAACTAAGTTATCTCAGTATGTTGGTGCCTATTCAGCAGCCACCATGGATAAGGCATCAGAGGTAAGCAATTTGTTGAAGGAAAAGGATCAAGCGATCGCTTCATTACAAGCACAGCTATCGGAAGAGAAACAGAAGTTAGAACAGCTACAACAGCAATTGTCCACACAGCAACAATTAAACAACCAGCTAAACAAACAGTTGCATGAAGAGAAGCAGAGGATCAATTCGGGAGCAATTCAGAAACAGAAAGAACTATCTGAGGCATTATCAAAATTGAAGGCGATGAATGAACAGATGACAAAGACAGAAGATGAGAAAATTTCTCAATTATCAGCTCAAGTAGAAAGGTTCAAGAGTCTTCCCTAGCCGACCGAGTTCAGAGCATAGGCATTACAAATAAACAAGGCATTAATAACGCAAATAAGATTGTTATGTCATGAAATCGCCCAAGTTGAACCTTTATGCGACATAACATCATATATAATAGATAAGTCAGTGGATGTCATGCAGGATTTGGAGCAAGCCGAAGACACTTTGACAAATTTTCTTACATGGCAGGACTCTAATGAGGGAAAGGCAGCAAACTTGCCCAAAATCTTAGAATCCCATAAGGAAATCCTATTCACAGAATGACAGTCCCAATTAATGAAAGCAGAGAGAGTTGTTTCCCGATGCAAGTTATCTACGAGCAATTTAATTGACTTGATCAATAACACTCTCTATTCATCTAACATGATTTCTCAATGTACACCAGGTAAACTATTATCGGCCAAGACATTGGAGCAGTCATGTAACCAAGAGCTTGAAAAGAATGGGAAATTAATCTCAGGGATTAAAAGTTTAACTTGGGACACCTATTGGTTGTTCCTAAGTAAACCATACAGTCAGAGAACTGCCCTCAAATGCCTGACAAATGCAATCAGGTGTATCATTCCCGATATACATGATGCCACCTATGCTGCTCAAATCAATTCTCGACTCAGCCGCCCTCAAGAAGTGGAGCCAATGCTGGCAATATGCCAACTCAGGACAAAGGGCAAACAACCAAAAGAATGAATCATCGCTGCCTATTTCCAGATCACCGTGGGGGAGATATTTTATGATCGGATTATACCAATTTAATAGCATTTTAATTTTGTAGTTTTTTAGCTTAGTTTAGTATTTATAGACCCTTTCATGCATTTAGAAAGGATCATAAGTTTTTGTATATGACTTAAGCTTGAATTTTCACTATTGGAATTCAAGCATATTCTTTTATGAAGACTGGACCAAATCTTTCCAAATTTTGACAACGAAGCTTTGATATGAATGTGCACTATTGCCTTTATTTTAAAGTATTTCTGAATCGGAAGAAGGAATTCAAATTGCGATTGGCATAGGGAATAATTCGCAGCTCATATGGTACGATTATCTATGTCGGAATTTATTCCTTTTATGTGAATTTTTGTTTGGTCATTTATGCTATTATTGAATATGTGAATGTATTTTAACAGTAAACTTTATGCTTTCCACTATTGGATGTTTACAGTTTGTTATTATTTCAATCATGCATGTATCGGTAATATAAAAGAGAAGTGAATATTGTTTTATCAATTACTTCATTCAACTATTTGAACGAAGCAATTGTCATTTAAATGAATGTCTTTGTTTATTGCATAGTGTCATCTATATGCCTATCAGCAAACATAGATCATTAAATGTTACACTTAAAGAATAGAAGCTTCCCAGGATAAAATAGTCATTTACGTTTTCGTTCATAGAATAAGTCCTCCATTTATTATCACTTATTTGAAAACCAATCACTCATTCACCCCCTTTTATTCAATATTGGGAAACTGGTCCCATTATATCGAGTCGGAGCCACCATCCCAAACGGAAAAGGAACTGTATTAAGGTCCGGACTGGGTGGTTATCCCCCGACGTTGATGTAACGATTTTCAGGGCATCAACAAATACTTAGGATGAACAAATTATTTGATTTTCATGAGTACACAAATAACATGAAGTCCAAAGTAGTGATCTTCAGCTTGAAAGGTAATGTAGGCATTTGGTGGGAAGTTGTTAGGTAGGCTAGAGACATAAGGACAGATTATTTTATTTGAATCGAGTTCAAGAGTATTTTCAGGAAGAAGTACTTGTTAGAGAGGTACTACGACAGTAAGTCCAAGGAAATATATGAGATAAATATGGGATCAATGAAAACTGAAGAGTACAAAAGCAAGTTTCTGGATCTATTGAGGTATGTACCATATCTTACTAACAAGAAGGCTAAAGTTCAATGATTTTTCACTGGTTTTCCTTTAGCGTTTAGATAGCGAATTGAGTATGATGATCCTTGGTCACTTGAGGAACTTATTAGGAAATTAAATCATCGCTATGGACAATCAAAGCATAAGAATGAATATCAACAAGGATGGAAGGGAAAAGATAAAGGTAAACGTTAATCGAAACCTAAGAGGAAAAGGCCGCATCATGCAGATGAGAAAGAGAATGTGACACCACAAAAGATATTTAATGCAGCTAGACAGGGACATCCTTCGTAGTAGCAATGTAGAGGTACTGGTATTAGTCGGTTGGAGTGTTGGAAATACAGAGGTAGGGAACACCTTAAGTGAGATTGTCCACATAATCAGGGTGGTAAGCCTCAAATGGGGATGTTGGGCAGAGAATTCCTTTTATTTATGCAACAATGGAAAATAGATAGGAAGAACACTAGGCATCATTGAGATGGAAGGTAAGCTTTGTGGTCAAGTTATTTCTATTTTGATTGACCCTAGATCTAATTATAGCTGAATTAGTCCTAACTTAGTGGATAAGTGTGGTTTGAGGAAAGAGTTTCATGCAGAGTCTTTGTTAGTGCAGTTGGCTACAGGTACAAAGAAGCGAGTTCATCATTCAGTAAGAGCTTGTGCACTTGATTTAAATGGTATGCCTACTCAACACATTTGAATGTATTACCGTTGGGATCATACAGTATGTTGTTGGGCATGGATTAATTGTATCTTCATAGAACCGTGATAGAATGTTATGGCAAAGCCATTGAGTGCATTGATGACAATGGAGAACCAAGATTATTGCAGGGTAAGAAGAAAGCCACATTAATTAGGATGGTGACAACTATGCAAGAAAAGTGTAGGCGTAGGAAAGGGTGTATGTTATTTGTAGTGCATATTTCTAGTGATAAGGGAAATCAGGTTGAGGATGCAAATGTGTTGAGAAGGTACCCAGTTTTGCATCAATTTTAGGATGTATTTCCTGAGGACATTATAGAGTTCCCACCTCACAGGCAGGTAGATGTTTCTATTGAGTTAGTGCCAAGAGAAGCTCTAGCATCAAAATGACCTTAAAGGATGACCACACATGAGTTGGTTGAGTTAAAGTTTCAGTTGAAAGAAATGTTGGACAAGGGATACATTAGGCCAAGTGTATCACTTTGGGGCGCGCAAATATTGTTTTTGAAGAATAAAGATGGAACTCTCATATTATGCATTGACTATAGGTAGTTGAACAAAGTGACCATCAATAATAGGTACCCATTGCCGAGGATTGATGACTTGTTCGATCAACTGAAGGGAGCACCAGTGTTCCCAAAGATCGACTTAGATCTGGATACCATCAGGTACACATGAAAGAGGAGGACAATTACAAGACAACTTTTCGAACTAGGTATGGGCATTATGCGTTTGTTGTATTCCATTTGTCTTAACTAATGCTCCATCTACATTTATGTGTTTGATGAATAGTGTGTGGCATCTGTACTTGGATAAGTTTGTTATTGTGTTCATTGATGATATATTGGTATATTCTAAAAATGAAGAAAAGCATGCCAAGCATTTAGCAGTAGTGTTGAGCTTGTTGAGAGAGCATAAGTTGTATGCTAAGCTCAACAAGTGTAGTTTCTTTCAGACTAAGGTACATTACTTGGGACATATGGTCTCCAAGGAGGGCATTGAAGTAGATCTAGAGAAGATAAGAGCCATCATGGAGTGGGTAGCTCCTAAGAGTGTGGATGAGGTGAGATATTTCACAGGTATGGTCGGCTATTACTAGAAGTTTATCAAGAACTTCTCACAGAAAATTTATCCTATTACATAATTGTAGAGGAAAGGTAAGAAGTTTGAATGGACAAAGGAGTGTGAGGCTAGTGTTGAGTAGCTTAAGCAGTTGTTGACACATGCACGAGTGCTATAGATTTCAAATTCGGACAAAGAGTTTGTAGTATGCACAAATTCTTGCAAGAGAGCACTTGAGGGAGTCATTATGAAAGATGGAAATGTGGTATGCTATGAGCCACAAAACCTAAATGAGCATGAGTATAACTACTCGACACATGATCTTGAGTTAGTTGCGACCATACATGCATTGAATATGTAGAGACACTATCTTATTGGCAGGAGGTTTGTATTTATGAGTGATCATATTAGGTTGAGATATTCGTTTGACCATCTGAATCTAAATGCTAGGCATGCTATATGATTGGCCTTGATCAGTGAGTTTTTCGAGATGGGGTACAACAAAGGTAAAGAGAATAGGGTGGTAGATGTTCTCAGTGAGCGGGTACAGGTAAATCACTTGGAAACTATGAGCTCCTATGGGACAGATCTACAAGATAGGATCTTGTAAGAAGGTCAGCATGATGTTAGGTATTGGTATAAGCATAAATGCTAGTACAGGTATAGGTACAGGTGCAGGTACAGGTAATAGTATAGGTACATGTGGTAGTACAGGTATAGGTACAGGTACAAGTGTAAGTGCACGGGGTATGGATTATTATCTTACAGCAGATGGATTGTTTAGATTCAGAGACAGGGTATATGTGTCAAATAGTAGTGAAATCAACAAGGTGATCTTGAAGGAGTTTCATGTGAAACCTTATTCAAGTCACTCAGGCTATCATAAGACACTGACAACAATAAAGAGATATTATTATTGGTTGAATCTAAAGAGGGATGTAGTAGAGTTTGTGGCGAGATGTTTTGATATGAGCGAGTGAAGGCAGAGTGCAAACATCCAGGTGGACTGATACAACTGATCACGATTCCAGAGTGGAAATGGGAGGCCATTTCCATGGACTTCATCATATGGTTTCCTAAGACAGTGAGACAACATGATTCCATTATGGTTATTGTGGACATGTTGACAAAGTTTGAGCACTTCATTCCAATGAGGTCTACATTCTCAGATAGCGATGTGGCATGGGAATTCATCAGAGATGTGGTTATGTTGCATGGTGTTCCGAATAAAATTGTGTCAGACAGGGATGAAAATTTCACTTCCAAGTTTTGGAAGGAGTTATTTGCAGGTTTGGGTAGAGAGTTGGCCTTCAGCATGCCTTATCATCCACAGACAGATAGACAGACAAAAAGGGTAAATAAGATATTAGAGGAAATTTGAGGATGTATGTGACTCGCCATTAGCGGATGTAGGAAGAGTATCTCCCCTTGGTTGATTTTTCATACAAAAAAGGTTATTAGGAGTCATTGAGGATGAGTCCTTTTGAGGCATTGTATTGGCGGAGTCGCAATACTCTTATTAGCTGGAGTGATCTAGCTAACAGGGTGTTGATTGGAGCAGAGATGTTGGCATACATAGAAAGGAAATTCAAGTTATAAAGAAAAATCTAAAGGCAACACAAGATAGGCAGAAAATCTGTGTGGATTGGAACAGGTTGTTCAAGGAGTTCTAGATTGGGGAACGAGTGTACTTGCACATGAAACTGAAGAAGAGCTCCTTGCATATTGGATCATGTGTCAAGTTGGCACGACGGTTTTGTGGACCCTTCAATATCATTGAGAGGATTGGAATAGTAGCCTATCAACTTGCACTTCCTCTAACAATGAAATTCCATGATGTTTTCCATGTGTAATTGCTTAAGAGGTATGTTAAATATTTTTGATCATGTGATTTACTAGTCTATATTGCAGGTGGAACTAGATGGAGAATTCGATCTAGAGCCTTAGTGTATATTGTAGAAAATGGTGCTCATGCTTTGAAACTGATCAATCGAGCAAGTTAAAGTGTAGTGGAAGCACTTTGGGCTCAATGAAGCTACATTTGAGATGGCAAGTCATATGCAGGCTATGTATCCTTCCTTGTTTGCTGATTGAGGCAAAGCAGTTTTGGTATGGTGTTTTGGGTATATGTCTTGGTATATGTTTTGGTGATGTATCTATATGTACATATGTATATGGATGTAAATACTACCATGAGGTAAGTTATAAAGCTCCAATAAGCAGTATGGGTGTCATATTATTAATTTTTCATTTGTTATGGTTTCATTATGGTTTGCTTTCAATAGGGTGATCATTACAAATCCTGTATCGAGCTATGTTATAAAGCTCCATGGGCAGTATGTTTTCTTTTCAACTGTTTTCTTGAGGTCTTGGTGTGGTCTAACACCAAGGATGGTGTTCCCCAAGGGGGAGGATTCTATAATAGCCCTGGTGAAAATTCCATGTAATAAAAGTTAGTAAAGGAAAAAATAATAACCACGGTTGATGGGACACTTATTCCAAGCTAAATTTTGGACAAGATATCCTAGGGGTGTTAATTTGGTTTATTTTGGCTAACGAAATTCGTAATGGAAATGGCTGAGGCTTTGGAAAGGTAAAATGGAATTGTTTGCACATTTATTTATGAAAATAATGGAAATTAGGAGAAAAGAGAGGTGAAAGGTCATAGGTTGCATTTGAGGACGAAATTGAAGCAAAATAAATGAAAATGAAGAAAATAGAGGCCTCATTCATAAGAAGGTTTTTTAGGATCAATTGGTAACCTTTTGTTAGTTGATTTTTGGAACTCTCTCATTATTCTCTCTCTCACTCTTTGACGCTTAGAGTTTTCTTGGAGCATTTTGGCATTGGAACAAGAAAGGAAAAGAAGGTAAGAGGAAGCAAAGATCAAGCAGGGAAAGGAAGGATTAAGCATCCACAACATGATTCATTTAGTTATCAATTTTCATGTGTATTTTCCTTGCTATATTTTGCATGCATAGAATTGCATGTGCTTCTTTTTTTTGTTGTAGTATGCGTTTTTCCAGGAGTAACAATGTTATGTTAGATTTTAAGCTTCTGTGGTTGTTTCTTGGAGTAGCATGATCCAGATTATCCACAGTATCTTGTTCATTCTGATGACGTTTCAAACCCCAAAGGGGGTCCATCATCAGGACTAATTTTTAGAATATGATTGATAGTTATTTGAGAGAAGAATCGTGTGACCAGAGTATAAATAAACCTAAATCTTGATAAATTTTTATAAAGAAGCCAACTCTCATATATACATATGAAGAAGCCGACCCTCATATATATGAATATTATAATAATTTTAGTTTAATTAATTAATTTTTATTTTACTTAATTGATTTTAATATGTAGATTATTAATCCTTTTAATTCTCTTGATTATATGTTAGTTTTATTGTCCTTTCTATTAATTTTCTTATCTTTATTTGTGTTTTCATTCTATTTAACCTAAGAATCCAAAAATATCTTTTAATTAATTCATAAATTATTTTAATTAATCAACTAATTAATTATAATTCAATGTATTGTTTTTATTATTATTATTATTATTATTATGTTATTTTAGTTAATTAATCCTAAATAACAAATAAACATTCCTATTTAATTAATTTAATTAAT
>APFE030371217.1:42590-59991 GCA_000404065.3 Pinus taeda | reverse complement strand
TAAAATAAAATTAATTTATTAATTTTACTAACCTTGTTAATTTCTAACACTTATGATACTACGCTTCTAAAGGCTTTGAGGGATTTATTTGTCTAATCAGGGGAAGCCAATTTCCACTAATCTCACTCCCATTGTCCCTGTTGATGTTCTGAGGAAATTTCATAATTTCGATGGCCTCTCTGATTTTCCTTTTTGTTGATAATTATCCTCTCTAGCAATTATTTTAGCATCTTCTAGACACACATGATGTTTTGTTTTGGATGAGTGTTCCGCAAGGGTTGATGCACATGATCTCCCATTCTTTATATCGGCTCCATGCTCTTTAAGTCTTATTCTTAGAGACCGACCTGTTTCCCCAATATAACTCTTGCCACAGGAGCAATCAATCTTGTACACACCCTTGAGCTCTTGATGATGAATGTTATCCTTGACTCACCTCATCATTTGCCTTATTGTTCCACATGTTGTAAATTGAGTGTTTATGTTGTTCTTTCTTAAAACTTTAGCAATCTTATCCGTAGTCCCTTGGATGAATGGAAGGTGTACTTTCCCGCCATTTTCTTTTTCTTTTTTGTTTTCAGGAGGATTCCTAGAGAGGATCTTATCCTACGCTCTTCTTATAGCTTTTTTAATACTAAACTCTTTGTATCCTAAGTTTCTGAAGACCGAGGTTAAATGTTCAATCTCCTCATTTAGGTGATCAGGGTCAGAAATCCTAACAGCCCTAACAGCTAGAGTGTTTAAGACGCCAAATTTTTGGGATGGATGATGGTATGAGTCAGCATGAAGATAGCTATCAATATGAGTTTTCTTCCTATAGACCTGGTGTCGACAGAATGAACAAGATACTATGGATAATCCAGATCATGCTACTCCAAGTAATAATGTTTTCAACCTAGCCTTGCCATTTCCGAATAGCCATAGAGTGATGGGATACTCATGTTTTGGTTGATATGGATTTCCAGATGGATTTGAAGCTGAGTGGGGTGGATCTTCGAATGATAGAGAACATGGCCTAGTGGTCACATAATAGCACTATGGATCATGACAAAGCCACTAGCCTAGTGACCCCTAAGCCAGACGATGGGTTATGGTAAAGCTATGATTGTGTTGCCTCGATGGGCCTAGGAATACTTTTTTATGAATGGCAGGATATATAGTAAAGCCAAGAGCTAGTTTTCTCTCCATTGGCCCTAGTAATCTTGGTTTTGGGATATGCGATAAATCCTGGAGAGTGGGTCTTGGTTTAGGGCCTAGTGATCTAGGTTTGGATTATTGTAAATCCTGAGAGACTAGGATACAGGTAAATTCCTCACGGTGTAGGGGGAGAAATCTAGTGGCATCCATGCTTGTTTGGCCTAGTGATCGGGTGGAGTTAACGGTAAAGCCTGTTATGATGTATTCATTGTCTTGGCCTAGTGATCCAGAATGGGTTCTAGTAAATCTTGGTTTCCATTAATGAGGGTGAGGTGGTTTAGCCTTGGTATGCCCTGATTGGTTCTTTTGGTTTGAGTACCACATTCATGCTTGGAATATGGCACGAGGGTGAATAGATGAAGAGAGATTTGGCTCAACCATTCTATGGTCAAGTGCAATGCGGATTCCCATCCTGGGTTTGGTTTTTGCATCATTAATTAAAGGTTATTTCTCCTTGTATTTTTATGATCATTTTGATGGATTATATGTGGTCGATATGGATGTACTTTCATGACTATTTTTGTTGTTAATATGTTGGTTATATGTGTGTGTTATGAAAATAGCTATGTATGGATTTCAACATGTTTTTACTTGTAAATGAATGGATAATGTATCTGTGTCCTAATAGATGGTAATGCAACAAATGACTTGAGGTAACAATGGTTCTTACTGATTGTTAGATAAGTACAAGACCCCTATGTTTAATTCTATTGGTTACACCTATAGATTAGATGCTTGTGACATGTTTGGAGAAATGCCTGTCATGGCTAGTAGGGGTATCATTAAGGTATTGTTTAACTTATTTCTTTTTCATTGTTGTTTCCTTGTTCCTTTACTGCTCCTAAGTTATCGTCTGGGCAGTGATATGTACTATGGTCCTAAAAGTGGCTCAAATCGCATGGTCACTTGTGTAGCAATTGCAAATTGGGTCTCTAGATACTCGTAGGCAAGCCTGTGAGAGAAAATTTGGGTTCTTGGACACTGTCATGCCTATAACATGAGAGAAACTAAGGTTTACTATATCCAAAACATTAGTGGGACCCAGGGACAAGATGTCTGAGTGCCTAACATGTCCTTTGAGGGTTCTATTGCTAATGTGGATAGGTTGGTTGATGTGTTTCATCAATTCAACTTCCTTAAGGTCACATAGGAGGTCGAATCTAATCATAGTAGCGTATTGTCGCATTTTTACCTTGGTTGGCTGGTTACTTGGGTAGATGTGTGAGGAGGGTGTTACAATATTTTTATTCATATCAACTTCTTTCTATTGGGATCACATTTTTAAAATGTCAAGAGATGTTGATTTGGATTGTATGAGCAGTTCATACCTCTTTGAAGATATGTAAACCCTGGTGATAAAAGGTTCTTGCAAAGGTTAATGTAAGATTTATTCCATGGAAAAAAAGTAATATTGAAGGAGTCATAGAAAGCCCACCTACTCTGCTAATTTATGAAGACATTTCTTCCAATATCAACAAGATGACAAAGATGACTTGGTGGAAAATCTAATAAGAACATTCCAACCAAGACAAACCTCAAAACAAAGAAGATTTCAAAGTCTATATCAATGTTAAAAGATCTTGGTTGCAAAAGGTCAATACAAAACCACCAGTATCCCTATGTGCTAAAACCAGTGATTAGATATTGCAGTATGTTGTGAGAATCATTAGGCAATAAAGAGGCATGATGGAGATATTTTGGCATCTCTTGTTGTTGTTGAGATTACTAGCTATTACAAGCTACTCGAACGAGAAGAGTATTATAACACTAGATGGTTAAAAACTTACAATTAAACCACTAAAGACACACCAAAGACATATTGAAATAATGGTACCAGGAACCCAACAAGTTCAGGGTTAGGGTAGAAAAAATCTACAAGATAAAAGGTCTTAGAAAAGTGTATCAATTGATGGCTACTATGGTGAACAAGTTATATGGAAGATCCTTTATAGATACTTTCCTTGGATCATGGGTACCTCTAATGCACACAATTTCCACTAACAAAACCATATTCAACTAGGCAAGTATGTTGGAATTTGCACTCAAGACAAATATTCAAGTAGCCAAGTATCTAGAAAAGGGTAAACCATCATAATTTTACGTGGAATAATATATTCTTGATGTAATTTGTGCAAAATTTTAATTTGAAGGATGGAGTTTGAAATGGACACCATAAGTACCAAAACTAGTGCATATTTACTATAAGATCTTTTCGAACCTCAGTTACAAAGCTTCATTTGAAACTACCACAAAATCCTTTATTGCTCCTCTATATCAGGCACTCATTGGCCATGACCCACCTTGTATGTCAGAAAGAGCTTGAAATACCATCATTGAAGTGGAAAAATGGTTCCCAATTATGGAAGCAACATATATCAGTGTTTATGGCACATAAAAGCTTCCTCGGGCTCTCCCGACAATATCGACACATAGATTTCTCTTGCAAGAATTTTGCTACCAACTGATTTCTTATCTATCCAAGACATTGAAAAAATGACAAAAGGGACCATGGCTCGTGTTTCCTTTACTAATTGGAGCATTCTCTCTTGAAAATTTGAATGAAGCTAAAGTAGAATCTAAGGAAATAAATTTTTTCTATTTCATTGATTTGAGTCTCTCTAAGTATGATCCAAAAGGTGTTGTGGAAACACATTGTAAAGAAATTGGATTTGAATGGTATTATAGAAATTATAAAGGATATGACGAAGATAAGGTATAAAACTTCTATAATTTCTCTAGGGCATTGGTTTTGAATGAATGGTAAGTGGAGGAAATAAAAATTTCATATGATGAAGACAAAGAAGGCACGAGCCTTAAGGATCAAAAAAAAAATCTTAAAAGGAGGAAAGAACAACAAAACAAGAATGGGAAACAAAGGAAGTAGAAGACTGGCTAGCAAGGAGAAACTAATCAAGAACCAAATAAAGGAAGAAAAAACCAAAGGATCAACAGTGAGAATTTGATGGAGAAGAAGACCTAGAAAAAAGGGATGCAAAAATAGCTTGGAGAAAATAAGAAATGTAGAGGAAAAGAGAGGAAGAGTAGTGCAAGAAAGGAGACGAAGATCAGAGGAAACAAGATCAAGAGATTTCGAAAAAGAAATAGTATGAGGAGCAAAGAAGAAAGTTAGAAGAGGAAGAGCAACATAACATTGAGGAGGAAGAATGTCGAACATAGGAGGCAGAACAAAAGAAGAAATAGGAAGATGAAGAAATAAGGAAAAAGAAAGAAGAAGAGGAATTGAAAAGAAAAACTGAGGAAAAAAGAAAGAAGGGAGAAGAAGACAAGAAGCAGAAAGAAGGAGAAGAAGACAAAACATATAAAGAGGCTCTTAATAAACAAATTGAACAAGATCTCCTTAGAGAGAAACAAAGAAAAACAATAGATGATCGACAATCACAAGGATTTGAGATGCAATCAGATTTTCCACCACTAGAAATTCCTCCCTCCACACCAATTATGGGTGGAAATTCTCCACTACAAGAATTAGACATCCCACAAGAGCAAGAAGAAGAAGTATTGGATATCACCAGGCTTATTTTCAATCTAATTCAGTGCAAATAATGAAAGAAAGGAAAAAGTTATAAGAAAATAACCTAACTAAGCCCATATTGTGGTTACAAAGAAAGTGGTTATCATAAATACCACCACGAATCCATAAATGATTTCTTCATCTGGAACTAACTCCATGATAACAACATAAATGAATGTGAATAGATTGAACAAACAAATTGCAGAGCTACAAGCCAAGCTTGTTACTTCTTAACAAAGCAAGAGCATGTACAAAATGAAAAATATGCCTTTCGTATTGCTCATTCAAGCAACAAAGGGTTACAAGCACCTATTGTAGGAGAGGTGACAATATTAGAAGATATTATTTCCCTAGTCTACTAAGAAATAATGAATCTACATTAGGTTGTAGAAACATTCCCAACTATGTAGGCTAAATATAAATTATGGGGAGGAATGCTTAAACTAGCTACATTATCTATCGATAACATGGATGATTAGACCACTTAATATCTAGATGCACCAAAAGCATGCCCCAAAAAAGATTCAATAACTGTAGAAAATGATAAAGTTCGAATTCACATCACGATAGCTTCACATGAAAAGTTAACAAAATACTTCAACAAAGTGTTGGCTTCATATAAACAACTGTTCAGTGGGTGCGAATATCTGATTTAGGTACATAGAGTTCCTTTTGTTGGTTCAGTGGGTGATGTAAGCCCACAAGAAGAAGTCCAACAAGAAATCCAAGAATTTCTACATCCTTTTAAACAAGCTACTACTATGGAGGACTTATAGGTTACAAAGGAAACAATTACCCAATATGTGGAGGAGCCTGTAAGGATATACACCAAGCTCATGACCTTATCAAATTAAGGTGAAGAAGTCTAATTTATTGCTAGATTTTCTAGAATGTCTTCACAGGCATGGAGATGAGATATAACATAAGGTTACCAATGTTGTAGAGGATTACAAGCTTCACAATACATACCTAACACAAGAAATGCATTTGGAGGTCCTATATCTCTCTATAACCAAATTAGTAGAGTAGAAACATTTCTTTATTTCATGTAATATGTTAGTAGTAGAGTAGAGATTAGGATAGTGTAAAGAGTCACATGAGAATGTGAAAGGTCATGGGGTTAATCAAGGGTCATAGGGGTGGACGAAGGGTCACCGAGTTTTCTATAAATATGACCTCATGAACTAATGTGAAGGAATTTTGGTTTTGGAAAGTATGCATCGATGCATATTGTTTTGAGAACTAGTAGATTCTTTGTGAATGAAATTTTTGATTTTGTACGTCCACTTATGGATGCCATATATATTTTCATGTGATGATGTGATGAGTATTTCAACCTTTTGATATCAAGGTGTTCTCATCCATTATCAATCATTATGAGATCTCTTGGGTTGATTAGATGGTATTTGATGAGTTTATTTTATTCTTATCATTGGTGAATTGTTTCATTGATTTAAGCATATATTATGTATGAGATTGCGTGTCTTTACATGCTTTCATGATATCATTGTTTGTGAACTTATTTATGGTCAATGAGCTAATTTATATCAAATAAGTGGGTTTTATTTGAAGTTCTACTAACATTGTTTCTCTTGAAATTCATGTTACTCTTACTTACCCGTTGTTATACACATATCATCTCACGTGTTTCATTTCCATAAGTCACTTATTTGCATTTGTCAAAGGACATATTTTGTTCTCTAACTCTTGTTGTTTGTTTGTCCAAAGCTAGTCTAAAACTACGTGATGGATACCAGGCCTACAAAACGGATCGAACTCCTAAACCAAATGGTGTGAAATCTAATTAGGATTTTACACTGGGGAGATCCCCTTGCTATTGACGGAAAATTCTAGTTTTTCAACACTCTCCAGCATACCCAACTAAAAAACATAGTAACGTCACAACATAAGAAACCTCTAACAAGTCTCATATTCATCTCATTCACCTCCTCAACTACTTCAACAACTTACCATGCAGCAACTGTCTCTTATAAGCATAACAAGCATCACAACATCATAGCATGGCATCTCAATACATAAACATAATAAACATAATACTACGTGCACCAACACAAACATGCCATCAACTTCAAATTCAATTGTGAGTACATCAGCTAACATTCTTTGTCATCATACTTTGCTACACCTTTGCCATCAATGACAACAATGCCAACAATATCCCCCTTTGGCAATGATGGAAACACTATGATGCTCCCCCCTTTTTTTTAGAATATTCTTCCTTACATCTACTTACCTCTCCCTTTGACATCAATTTCAAGTGGGTGTAGTTCATAATGGAAAAAAAGAAGGGGATATCCATGCACAGATTCCTCTAGTCATCATCAACTTTGTAACAAACTATTGTCAAGTTCATGGTTCGAATTTCATTATCTCTTTCCTTATTGATATTAACATAGGGATACTTGAAACCATCTATTGCTCCAAATCCAATGATGCAAATCATTTCCATTATGCCTTTCTCTTGAAAGAGAGAGCACAAAATCTAAAACCTACTAGGGCCAACCACAAAAATATAAGAAATCCAATTATTGTTATACACCAAGCTAGGAGAACATGGACCAAAGAAATAGAAACAAACAACAAATTAAACTTGATAAGCATGTTGGCATGGTTGGATCACAAAGTTTCCCCTTGAGCGGCCTATGAGACCTTAACATATCTACTGCAAAAAAAAATTGCAAGAGGGAATAGAAATCACACATCACACAAGAAACTTAAATCCATTCTTAGAATGAAATAGTTACTATAAGTACATGAGGATGAATCCTTTACATGAAAAAAATAATAGTTCTTAGGAAACTCATGACCTTTTCTCCATACGGATGAAATTCAACATTCCAGACAACATAAACATCTCTATATAGGTCTCATTTTAATGGGTACTAATTTCAAGTAGAGTTGACAAAATGTATGACACAACATAAAAAGGCAAGAAATGAAGCAAGAAGTGTGCCTGTCACATTCCATGAATAGAAGAAAACTTCAGAGGTGTGTCCTTCCAAGATAGTGAGATCTGAACTTGGAGACTTCCAAAATGTAGAAGATGGGGAAATTATAATTCCCATGCGCTCTCGGCTATCAAACAAAAATCACCCAATGTGTTTGGTGATAACATGATCAAAGCTCAAACTCTTGGTACCTTGTATTTTGAGGATTCTTAAATAAAGCCTAAAAATACTCTACATAAGTGAAACTTCTTTGTGAACAAGGTAACCCATGGAAACCTTCAAATATCTTTGGAATTGCTTCATCCATAGATACTTCTAAGAAATGAATACATGGTTTCTCATGTGATTTTTGCTGAAAAATCTCTCTTAAACTTGATATGGATCACAGAAGCCTCAACTCTACAAATGAATACATTGCATGCAACTATCCTTACAAATTAATATATTACATGCCAAGCTTGGTCATAAATTGTGCATACAAGATCTACAAGTTGATTTAGGCATTGTACCATATATTTCAATAATTTCATATTATAGGCCCGGTAGTTTTATATTATTAATGACTTCCTCCAACAACCTCACGTGATGGAATTTTCTTCGCCTTATGGTTTTATATTATTAATGAATTCCTCCATCACCTTGGTGTTAACAATTTCACTCCTTTCAGTATTCAAAGTAGCCTCCACTCCTTCCTTTCCTGCTCCAATCATGTCCTTCACTGTTGTTCATCATCCTTCATAACAATATTAGTTTATGTTTGCTCAGCATGCACCTTTAAACCATGTTTTCTACACTTCACATAGCGTGTAGAGTAAGTGTGGCAAAGTGATTGTGGCAATAGAAATTTTTTTTATCAGTTCACATAGTGTGCAGAGTGATTGTGGCAATAGAAATTTTTCGATAAAACGACTGAAATGATTTTTCTCTGTAGGAAATTGAAAGGTCTGATGGGTGTCGTCCAGAGAGGGAATCGACAACCTCGTATATTTTCAATATATACTTCATAATTATCAAATTCGAATTGAAATACGAATTCGAAAAGAATTGATTACCTAAAATAAGATACCGAAAAAATTGGAAAATATAGATTTTCCAAAATTAAATTATTTTTAAAATTAAAAGAAAAACAATCTATATTTACAATATATTAAAAAAAGTCATTTAGTCAAATCTTAAATTTTCATATAACACTTAGAAATTAAAAATAACAACATCAATTAATAACTAAAACAATCTAATGTCTTTTTGTAGATTTTTCAAAGAATTGTTTACAGTTTAGGTAGAAGCACACCCAAACTTTAATTCATGGTTTCCAATTCCTTACTCTGGGAAAGAAGAGAAGTATGAAATTCAAATAGAAAAAAATGGAAATTATATAGTTTATTAAATAATTTAATAAATAAAAATTTATTATTCTTAGTTATAGAAATTATTATTTTTAACAAATATAAACTTATAATTAATCATAAAGATTTTATCAAAAAAAGTATAAACTTACTATTTTCACAAAATATTAATAATATATAATTGTTTTTTACAACACTTTAATTTTTTTATATGCAATTTACTATTTACTATACTTTTTTTAATAGAAATTTCTATTTTAATATTTAAATATTTATTTTTTTATTAAAAATCTCTTAAACCAATTTAGATAGAATTGCCATTTTTTTAAATATGGAATTTTAGTTTTTAATGTTTTTGAATAATAAGAAATTTCTATTTAAAATGAAATTTTATATTAATTTTTTTTATAAAATAAATAATATATAGAAATTTCTATTTTTAATATATTAAATTTTATATTAATAAAAAACCTACCACATTCCATCATAATTGTAATATTCTGAATTACATTTTACACTTTATTATAATTTTTTTAATAAAAAAAATTATTACCTAATTCCATCATAATTGTAATATTTTCAATTACCATTTACAATTCATTATAATTTTTTTATATAAAAATAATATATTTAAAAAAATATCGTACCGAACTACAATTTCCAAATTTGCAGTGGAACTCAATCATATTGTTGTATTTTCGAATTTTTCTAGCAAGTATGGCCGAATTTGGTAGCTATGGTATACCATATGGTATTCTCAACGCATGGAATCCCTTGACATATGATACTCTATCAACCTCTACCCTCAAATATTTGAGACGATCTTACTGATGTATGTTATGTAACTATACAGGGTTTTATGCTCATCTATGTGGTATTATGCCCATTTTGTAATGTCCTTTTTATCTTCTACCTTTGTTTCCCTGTAGTCTTTGTCATTTGTGCCGCAGTCATCTCTATCAACTGTGTAGTTGTCATTTTTGTTAGATGGAACCTCTTTGTCACCTGGCATTCCTATGATCATAACGTATTCATAGAACGTTCAACTGGACAGGTCTGTTTCATCTCTGTTTAATGCTCAAAGTATGTAATGTATGCTATTATGTAATGCTTCTCTAAGGGATACCACTTAATTTCCATGCTATCCATGCCAGTTTCGATGGAATGCTTCCATGACCACAGCTACCCCCCTCGCCATCCTCTTGTTCATTTCTTCTTGAGGAAGAAAGTATCATCACTTCCAAAAATAAATGAAAGCATTCCTACCTTGCTACAAATAACTCTTTAATATCATTATGTGGAGCTCAACTACAAAGGAATATCCCTTCCCATTGAGTTGGGTCAAAGACCAGGGATCACATGGCACTTCACTTCATTGACATTTGGCTACTCCAATATTATGCTAATGATGGCTCTTGACATTGAGAGGCTTACTCCTACGAATGACATGATTTATTGATTATTCCTTTTTTATAGATAATATTTGAGGAGCATAAAGAGGCTTCCCAGTTACATTATTTTTCAATTATTTCTTCTCTTTCTCATTTATAGAGAATATATTTGAAACCAAGTCCTTCCACTTCTTTCCTCCTTCTGATATCTAGAAATGCCAAGGAAATGTGTCTCTCATAATGTTTTACACAAATTACCAAATGCAATCAAACATCATTGTAATTATCTCTAATATGTCATTGGTGAAACACCTAACTCATTTTGAAGATCTAGATAAAAATTCCCTAGGATTTTAGATCAAAGCATACCTTTGTATACTAAAGTTATAATTGATAGAGAACAAAAGTAAAGCTCGTTTCCCCATTCTCCTGATTGCATTGCATTTTCAATTAACTTACATGAAATATATAATTCGATTTCAATATCTATAGTTGTGTTATGTCTTGTGACTTTCAATGTTTGGCATGGTTGCTTTTACATTGTATCCTACCACTAGGGAATTAACATGAACATGCCTCCATCCATGTACTTCCAAACCCTCTTATTGAACATTGCTTACAATTTCTTTATATGCATTAATACATGGTTCTAATTTATTAAAATAATAGAGACCATGGAATCTAAGTCATAATCCCAACATCAACCCCAAAATCATTGTCTGCACTAGATCCTCCACCATGCTCCATGCAACTCAACATTGTGATAGCATCCTATATAATCCTATGATATGGATTATTATATAGAATTGCAACAAATCCTGTGCCATAGGCACCTCTCTTAACTAATGTGACTTCTATTTCTTCTTAAAAAAAATGACAAACTTCTCAGTAACTTCACTCCCTCCTCTAGTACTTTAATTCAAACAATTTTATGGGCTTGAGACCCTTTCCATGCAATTCAATGATATATGAACAATTTGGAAGCTTCAGAGATTCCGCATTTTCAATGTGTTACTCCACGTTCATATTTTGAGGCTCTACAACACAATATTCTTGATTGAAAACATCATAATGTGAGGGGATTCTATTATCACATATTCTATTCAATGCATTCTTTTGGTTATCTTTTTTAAGACACTCTCATATTATTACTTCTGAATGTCTCATGTCAATGAGTTTCCAACATTCCATTTTATATGGGTTAAACACCATTGTGTTCTCCTTGTATGTGACAACATAGAGGGTATTCAAACCCTTTCTGTGCATAGAAGTTGCACTTCAATTTCAATTTTACCAAGCTAGCTTTGTTCTCTATCTTCATTGTAGACAACTTAAAAATGAATTCAATTTCCTTGACTTTTATAATAATATTTCTGCACCTATTATGGTAGGAGTTACATTGCATATATAGTGTTGTATGGATTGACTGAACAAAAATTTGTTATAGATGTTTTCTCTTAAGTAGGTTCCTTTCTATCTCACAGTGATTATATTTTATACTTTTACTCACATCTTCCTCTATTTTCTTTATTCTACTCATATTTTATTTAAATATTTTCCACTAATATTTGTTTAATTGTCATGTCTCCAAGGAACATTGATGGGGCTGCTCCCCTTGAGATGTTGCTTCTTTTTAATATTGGCACATTCTTCCTTACTTTCATGAGTAGCTCCCCTAAGGCCAAGCTAGCTTCAATTCTTCATTGAAGCAATTGGTTGTTCTTTGTTCTTTTTCGAGAATTTAGTGGTTTCCTTTATGTTGTGCTTATTTATTTCTCACTTATTGTATTGTTTGCTTTCAGTGGCCTCCCTCTTTTGTCTAGACTTGTTCAAGGTACAAAATAACTTGAAATCTAAGGCAATGTGGCCAAGGTCACCACATGCATAACATCTTGCATGACCATGAAATGGTTTTTGTTTGGCTATGTCATTTCTACTATTGTTTATATAGTTTTTGCAATCGAAAACTTTATGTCCAAAGCCATTGCATAAATAACAATAGCCATAGAAAGAGTGTTTGTACCTTATTGTCTTTTTTGTTTGCTTGCTTAACCATACCTTCTTGTTTGCTACACCTTTTGGTGATTAGTATTGATTTTATTCCTATTATAGTGAGTTACTATATGTGTAGGACTATGCCATGAGAAGTACTTGTCATATTTCAAGGGCATAAATAATCTCATTTGGGATCTTCCAAATAATGAACTTCCTGAAAATGAAATTTTCTTCAACTCATTCTTTGTTATTGGTCCTACTTATTTCCTTTACTTTTAATCATGATTCTATTGATTTCTTATACTTGTCTTCTTGGAGTTGTTTTATCTTCTTTGGTGGCTTCCTTTGAGTTACTACTCTTCTCTTGTGGCCTTTAATATTGGTTTTTATTTCTATCTATCTCATTTATAGTTGAAACAATATCAACCTCTAATATTTCACACTATTTCTCTTTCTCTTTTAGCTGACTACTCATCATTTCTTCAATTCTTCTAGCTTATTCTAATTATGTCCTCATGTTAATAATTTACTCCTCACACTCATACTCTCTTTCATCACATATCTGTAACAATTTATTTTGGTCTTTGCCTTCATTTGTTAGTCTTTTTATTTCAACCAAGACTGAATAAAGCTTAGCTTTGTTTTCATCTATCTTTTCCTTATGAGAATTAGGCACATACACACTAGTTTAACAAGTCTCATTAGAATGAACAATTTCTCTTTGAGAGGGATTTTTCTTCTCCATACTACTACTAGTATTTCCTTCATGCATGAGTTGCAACCTATCCCAGATTGCTTTTGCAAATTTGAGATTTGTCTTAAGAACCATTTTATGAAGATCATTATACATTGTAAATTTTTTTAGAGAATTCCACTATTGTTCTTTCATAGAGGAGGAATCTTTATAATACCCATGTCATACCAGCTTCCATACACTAGATCCATATGCTATGAATTCTACTTTTACTTTTTCTCTTCATTCTAGAAATTATGGTGTACTAAGAATAGGTACACTTTGATAGTCCACGAGTCAACCAAGGTATCCATTTCATCTATTAGGCTAATAAAAATGAATCAAATTTGATACCAACTATTGGAAACTTGAAAAAACTAAGAGTGGCTGGGGGCGAGAGGGGCTTCAGCTAGTGGGTGAATAAATTTAATGCATTTGTGGACATCAATATTTTTGTTTACTTTTCCTCTAAATAATTTTTTGAACCATTAAATGACCAACATTATACCTTATTAAAAACATATTTAAAATATAAATAACATGTAATGTATAAACCATAGTATAATAACCAACACACAAATTCAACACATATGGACACGAGATATAAGTGGAAACCCATAAAGGGAGAAAATCATAAATTTGTTTTTCCTGTGATGTAATGGAAAGCTGCTACTTCTTCTATTACATTTGATTTTTAGAGGCTTCAACCTCTCTGCTATTCTACAAGATACAACTTGTTGGGAAGCTTCTATACGTAATAATTATGTATGCTACAACACACATGAGGTTCCTACTGCAATAGGCTCCAACCTATTCTTTTTCAAGCTATAACCTGAAAGGAGACTAATATCCACTGATGTTGGTTTACCTGGAAAATAATTCAAATTACCTCAAACTATGTTTTAACTTATTCTCCTCCTCAAATCTTCTTCACATATTCTCTTCTACCTTGATTTCTTTGTGGTCCATAGCTCACAAATTAAATCTCAGTGTTTCCACAAACTCCCTAACCCAGCCTTCCAAAACCAGATATTTTATAAACAAAGTTGTTGGCTCTTAGTATTCCATAAACTTTACCTCTTTTCATTCCAAGTTTGTCTCTTCATTTCCAAAGTCTTCAAATTTTGAATATTAAAACAAAAGTTAAATTTTGAAATTTTCAAACATCATGCATTAACATAAGAAAACTTTAATGATTGCATCATATTATTGTCAACATCCCTAGCTCAATAATATTTTCAATCACCTTTTTCATCGCAACTTCTTCATGCCATTGCCTTGCATCACAACAATGATCGACATATTTGACAATACCTCTTCAAACAAATTAGCTCAACAATATACCTCTACAACATCTTTGACAACACAAATCATCTCAATAAATATATGTCTACAACATACTGAGATCAATAACATAGTAACATAACAACATAAGAAAACTCTAACAAGGCTCATATTCAACTCCTTAACTTCCTCAGTTGCTTCAACAACTTACCTTGCATTAACATTTTCTTACAAGCATAATAAGCATCACAGCATTATAAGGTGGATTTACAATACATAAAAATAATAAGAATAACACTACCTACATCAACACAAGCATGCTATAAAATCCAAATTCATTTGTGGGCATATAAATTAATATCCTTTGACATCATACTTTTCTGCTCCTTTTCCATCAATGAAAACAATTCCAACACAACATAGTATAGGGAAGATGTGCAGGCATTAAAAGTTAGACGTCAGACATTAGATGTTCTTAAGTGTTGTCTCTATTACACATCACATATTATTATTAAATAATTATGTAATGATTAAGTTATATTGATTAATCAAAATAGAAATATTTATGACCACAAATAAATGGAGAATGTGAATTTACATGTGATGATGAATATGTTGGCATTATGACCAATGTGTTGTCCTTGATGGAAACCTACTCAATAAATATGTCAACATGATGGTTGAAGAATGAGTATATAGGCTAGTACATATGTGACATAGAGATTTAACAAAGGAATATCAGTTCAGAGATAGATGAAGGCAAAGGTGATGTTTGAAGAAGTATACGTGGGTCTTTACCTTGGTATTGGCCCTAGTAATGAGTGCGAAAATGGATATTTGATCATTTCAAAGAAAACCATGAGCATAATTATAGAATTGGCCTAAGGTATTGGCTAAGGCCTAAGCTATATAGGCAGATGGAGATCAAAGTGCTATGTGTGCATGTATTAGGTTATTGATGAATGGTTTGATCTGAAATAAGTGTGCACCAAGGAGTACGATAATAGATTAGATCTATTAGATCTGAAATGACTATATATTGAATAATATACTTATGGTTTGATAGATCTTTGATGATGATTTTATGATGTGTATATGTTATGGTGTATGTTGAGATTTGGGCTTGAGAGGTTTTCTGGTGTGCACCGAAGGTTTGAACTCATTATCTATAGATGTGTATGCGGGTGTGCTTCAAAAAAATCATGTACATATGTGGATTTGATTATGGATAATTGTGTATACATTCTACAGAATAGAGAAATATGTACATGGGTGTCAAGTATAAAAGGCGCGTACATGTGCAGAAGTACTTTATAAGAGTCACGTATATCTACTAGTGTTTTACAGTATGAGCATATGATAATGGTTGATCTATTATGTTATGTTTGTTGTTGTCTTTCGATGAAGTCTCTTATAATTATTTGTGTTTGATAGTATAATTTGGACTAAATTGGTTATGAAGTAATGTATTCAATTGTGATGATGTTGATAGGTGATAATTTGTATTTGGTTTAGTGATTTATGTTGGCTTTAGTATCTACTTGGATGATTAATTGAGTGGTACATGGATACAGATTCAACTATCAATATTTTGAGATCTGTACGTGAGTATCCTTCACAGAAAACATGTGCACAGGTATGAGTAAGAATAATAGTGTATATACTCTAACATGTGATTAGACAGGGTTTAAAGTAACAAAATCCAATGTCAATAATGAAAAGTATGTGGTCTAATATTTTGATGAATGGTTATACATTGATATAAGTTGCTCTGGTTGTTTGAACAAGTTATTTCTATGTTTGGCTTCATGATAAAATTGTTTTAGTGATTAAGTGACTTGGTATAGTGTTGGTTTCAATATTATTATTTGATATTTGGAATGGATCCAGTTTGAAACATTCTGAAAAATGATCCACAAAGAATAGAGGATAAGAGGGTTGTAGCTCCGTTCTAGTAGAAGCTGGAAAATGAGAGAACAATGTAGCCTTCTGCAGGTGGGTGCCTATGCACTGGTATGAGTCTGCACCATTATAAGTTTGTAAGAAATTTCTCTTTATAATAAAAGAAGAAGAGAGAGACGACAACAACAATGGTTTTTTTTCCCACAATGGGTTTCCACCTAAAACATTTAGTGTTCATACGCTACTTGTGCATGATGACTTATTTTGTTCTTACTGCACATGGTTACTTTTTAATGACGTACTAATATATTGGTTCAAATTAAACAAATGATGAATTAACTGAAAAAGTTAGTGAACTCAAAATACACTACTTTCTTTAATCACAGTAGCATACATAAACAAGTTTACTTCATAACAGTCACATACAAAAATCTAAATAAGAAAAAAATTTAAGTCATTAAAATAGACCCCCCCCCCAGTAATTTTCTAAGTTGTATCAGTCAAGGTCCTTTATAGGAAGCTTGAACCACTTAAAGGAAAATTCATCGGAAAGCAACCAAGATGAGGCACATCTATCAAAACCACCATTATTGAGGACCAATCTAGTTTCTGTAAATTTAGAACAAGATCTTACCTATAGTCACTTGGAGTGGATGTTTGGGGAATCATTAAAGGAGGCTATCAATATCCATCCTCATTTTCCATACATGAAGCATAAAAGAAAAGTATGAGACCAATGCAAAGGATGCCAATGCTCTATTAGGAAGCTTAGCAGAATCAAAATTTGTCAAAGTCATGTAGCTAAATACTGCAAAGGCTATATGGGACAAGATCATCCAAAGTTATGAAGGTGACACCAAGTTAAAAAGTGCCAAATTTCGAACTCTTAGAATTCAATATGAAAATCTCAGAATCCATAATGATGAAAGTATTGCAAGTTTATTTCTTAGGGTAGATGAGACTATTAATTCAATGACAAATATTGGTGACAAAATAAAATAATCATTACTGGTTCAGAAAATCTTAAGGTCTCTAACCCCAAAATTCGATTC
>APFE030371217.1:0-41600 GCA_000404065.3 Pinus taeda | reverse complement strand
ATTATCTTGTAAAGTCATGGCAAATCTTTCATTGAATTATAAAATCTTGTAAGATATTGGAAAATCTTTCAATGAAGTATTCGTGAATGTTTTGTTAAAATATGAAACCATAAATGATAATAATAAAACATATTCATTAAACTGTAATATACTAACATACATGTTTGGAAAAAAGAAACATAATTTTCACTTTTTACAAACAATGTTGCAAGTTTTAGTGGCCATGTTTGTCATGGTAGGAGAGATTAATGTTTTCTCTACCACTTTTGTCAAGCTACCACTTTTGCCAAGCTATCAAATTTCTTTCTTATTCCATAGACTCCAACTACGAGATAAGAAAATAAAAACACATCAAGTTTGTTTATCCCAACACACCAACAAGTAACAAGCCCCAACTATATAATATAATGAAGTAGTAGGTATCCCAAACGCCTGAAGGGGATCTAATGGAAAGAAGTGACTATTCTTAGAAGTCTTCCAAGCAATATATAAATATATAAATGTAGATCTATTATTATTTTAATTGGAAATCTTCAATTAAATAATAAAATTTAATTACGTCTCTCCCAATCTAAATTTCTTATTAGCATAATTCACTACCTTCATACCATTTTTAACAATGTTATAACATGTGGATTAATTTCCTTTTTGGTGCATAATCTCTACCTTTTAGGACAATAGGGTGTAGTGACCCAACCCAAATTTCTTATTAGCATAATTCACTACCTTCATACCATTTTTAACAATGTTATAACATGTGGATTAATTTCCTTTTTGGTGCATAATCTCTGCCTTTTAGGACAATAGGGTGTAGTGACCCAACCGTACAGATTGTTACGACAAACTAAGAATAGTATAGAAGATGAAAGGTTGTACAAACCAACATATTTTTCAAACAACTAGTCCAAGATCAGTAACTTAACTTTTTCATGAAGATATCATATTGAGAATGTTTGAAAAATGTGGGAAATCTAAGCAGCCTCTATCTCTCTTCTACGAGGGTGATGCAGAAAGAGTTAAGATTTCTTTGTTTTGAATTTTTTTTGTTATATCAGAAAAACCAATGTTAATGGAGATATCGGTATTTTTTACTGAATTTTATGAAGTGACTAAATGTAGCTTTAACCATTCACATTAAGATTTTTTTTACAATATAATTTCCTAAGTCTATTTAATATCTTCATTATCATAAAAACCAACCTATATCCATCTTAATTCCACAATTACCACTCTTAGAGGGATGAAAACTATTTATCCCTCCCTGGTAGACCCGGAATTAAGATGGATCTAAGCTGATAGAATTTCCCCTTTAAATAGTCTATGCTCAAATGAATACCATGCTATTACCATGGGTCAATACCATGGGTTATTATAAACTTGGAGCTTAAAAAGCACTATTAGTAATTTATAAAAATTAATAAAATTAATAATTGATTTTTATTTTATTTTTTTTTTTAACTAACTTAAAATGTTTAGGTGACATTAAATTACAAGATCCATTTTTACTCTTGATCTACCAAACCTCAAGAAGAATCAAATATTTTTTCACTCTAGTTTGCATATCATGATATTTGATTCAGAGTAAAGATGGATCTATGCTAGTTTAATTCCCCCCTTTAAATAGGTTGCATTCCATGTGAATACCATGGGTCAATACCACATGTCATCTTTATTTTTATTAATACTAATATTAATAATAATTTGGCCCATTGTATTTGGCCCATAGGCTTCACCTAAATATAACACATTTTTTGAGTGTTCGTAAATATAAGGTGGCTTATGGAGTAAATATAAAAAATGTTTCATTTATTTACCATACCTTTCGTTTATTTATATTTTTATTAATTTACCATACATTTTTTTTATAAATATGGTATTTGGGCCATATGATTCAATTAAATAAAACCTTTTTTTTGAGCCTTCTTAAATAGAAAGAGGGTTATGGATTAAATATAGAGAGAGGTTTTATTTATTTACCGTACCTATAGTTTATTTTTGTTTTTATTTATTTACCATATCTTTGAAGTATAAAAAGAGGTTTTATTTATTTACCATACCTTCACTTTATTTATATTTTTATTTATTTACACGCTTGCGTATTCATAAATATAAGGTGACATATGGAGTAAATATAAAAAAATGTTTTATTTATTTACCATACATGTCGTTTATTTATATTTTTCTTAATTTACCATACCTCTTTTATAAATATGGTATTTGGCCCATAGGATTCACTAAATGAAACCGCGTTTTTGAGCCTTTTTAAATAGAAAGAGGGTTATGGATTAAATATAAAAAGAGGTTTTATTTATTTACCATACCTCTAATTTATTTGTATTTGTATTTATTTACCATATACCTTTGGAGTAAGTATAAAAAGAGCTTTTATTTATTTACCATACTTCCACTGTATTTATATTTTTATTTATAACTATTATAAATACATTTTCTGAAAATCAGCGCGAATGGAAGATTGTAACTCCTAATTTCAAGGGCTAAATTTACTTTTTTTACCCTCTCCCTTAAAATAAGGTGGGCTAACCTCCATACCTAATTTTTTTATAAAATAAATTTGAGGCGATTTGTAACAATGTACTATGATACAAAATATTCGCTCAATAAAAATATAAAACCCCTTAATTTAGCCCAAGGGCGAAAATTTGCCCCTAAAATTTTGCATGGCCATGGTATTGTATTAAAAAAGCTATAAATAATCGAGTCATAACAAGTATTAGAATAACTTTTGATAGATAAGAATAGAAGTATGAATGAATGAATGATGTTGCAAAGGGTTGATAGACAACAAGGTCTGTCCTTGTCAGTAGTGAAGGAAAGGCTCCACAACTGAGTGCGTGGAGGCTTGGAAGAGTCCACAGTTGAGTGCGTGGACCCCTGCAGCTGAGTGCGCAGGGTAGTTGAAGTCTATACTGGAATGGTTCTGATTAATAAAGACTGATTTTAGGTTGAAAATACTTGCGTCTATCCGTTTAATTGCTATGTCACTTTCACAACCGTTTCTGTAATTCAATGTGTTTTCTCGCACGAACTTGGTTAATTGAAGATGTTTATGCCTAATAAGATGATTGAATGATATTCACGAAGATCTAAATCTAGTTTGGGTTAGTTTCAGATAAGGAAGATAGGTTTGCGCAATGACAGATCTAGATCTCAGAAGCCCTAGAAGACCTGTTCAGTGGCGCGAAAGTAGAAGACATATCTTGTTAGGGCCTAATTAACGCCATTGGCTAGTCCTGTGAAGAGCTGAAGGCATTTAGGGCCAAATTAATGGTTTTAGCTCTATCGAAAGGATAGATTTGTGTGAAAGCAAATCTAAGGCACTGTAAGACATCACACTAGTCTTTGGATGTAGAAATTTGGTTCTTTCATCCTCTAATACTGCTTCGGGTGAGACTGCGACCTGCGCTACGTAGGTTGCTACTGAAAGGGCTAGTAATGTAGGGTTTTGTTGGTTGGCGCAACTAAATCTAAACCTGGGTTAGGACCCCTCAAGCGAACAAATGGTTCCATTGCCGGGACCGGGATCTGCTTAAAGAGATGTGTGATGTCGCATCATTGGAATTCGACTAATAAAGAGATTGAAAAGTGGTTAGATCGGAAGATTCACGAGTTTGTGGCTCAATAAAATAGGAATCCACACTCGTCGAAGGAGGATTGGTTGAGTAGATATTTGCATATAGAGATACACAAAAATTTCTTTTGCACATTTCCATACGAATTATATGAGTGGTTAGAAAAATTGGCAGACGGTCAAGGGAGGTGGAAGCTTGATAGTCCTATAATGTGGACTCCAGAATTGGTACGACAACTAGAGGCATTTGAAAACAAGATCGGGTTGGCTGTTGATCATTGGCTTGATTGAATTTTGGGAGGATTTGTTACTGAATTTGCAGTTGACACCCCAGTTAGCTATAGTGAAGTGGAGTGAAGATTCTTCAAAGGACCACGAGGTAAGTACTTGAGGTCATTGACTACTTGGATTAAAATGTCATTACTTTAATGTTCGAAGCTACGTGAATTGGTAGATTCTTTAGAAGTAACAAATCAGGTTGAGAGTATAGTCCATTGATTGAACCTCCTTCAAGTGATGACGAAGGGGCGGTGCTGACAACATTGCAAAGCACTATTTAGTTAATAACTCATGATATTTTGAGGATATCTCATCCATCCACTCCATCTCCACCTCCACCTCCACCATTCATCATGGAAAACACAATGAAGATGCTGATCTTCAAAGGAAAAGGAAGTGATGATCTGGAGAAATTCTGGTTTGTTGCGAATGCTGTATGGACAGCGCAACAAATCACCGATGATAATATAAAGAAGACGCAGTTGGTTACCACCTGGCAAGATCGCGCACTAACCTGGTACATTAAGTATTGCGCTGATAATACTCAGGCATCGTTAGTAGAGACTCAAACAACTCTGAACAAAGAATTTAGTAAGCCTAAATCTGAGGCACAATGGGTAATTGAATTTAAGGAGACCCGAATGAGAGTCAATGAGACACCTTGGGACTTTGATCAGAGGTTGAAGTGCCATATTAGGCAGGCTAACATGAAAATCTCAGATACTCAACATCACGACTAGTTTATAGCATCGCTTTTTCCACACTTAAGAATACCTTTGTCACAATAGAAAATAACAACACGAGCAGAAGCCTTGGAGATCGCGATGAGACTACACTCATCACCTATTCAGGATACAAACCTGGGGGTACAACAGATCCACTCGTAGTTAGAGAGCTTGCACCTAGAATTACAGAGTCTAAAGAAAGAGAAGGAGAAGTTAGAAGTGCGTGCAGAGGTTTGGTGCTTGAAGTGCAAGGGCCACATGCACGATAAAGATCATTTTCTCATATATGCGAATTATCTTAGGGGGGGGGGGGGGCAACCCACCCGAAGCTAGAATCCCCAGCCAGGCTGAGCACATGAGTTGTGCTATGGTACGCCATTTGTCAAGTCACTAGGCAACATGCGACAGATAGCTACCACTTACTTCAGAAGTTCGTTCAGACACCCCAAAAACTGTTTTGTAATTTCTATAAATCCGTGGGCCATGATGAGTGCCATTGTCGAAGTTATGAGCTAATGATGGAAAGAACCCCTACTTACTGTATCCAAGCAGAAAGCCAACCTTAGGATCCAAGCGCGGGAGGAGTGCGCAGGGGTTTTCAAGGCTAAGGAGGAGAAGGAGGAGGAGGCTTGGTAGAGGTCGTGGTTACATTATCTACTACAACTGTAGATATTCGGGGCACTTCGTGCGAGTTTGCCCGAATCCTACACACCCTTCGTGTCAATAATGTAGACAATTCGACCATGCCATAGAAGACTATCCGGTGCTAATAGCTAAAATGCATGAAAAGAAAACGCAGCCTCAACAACCTACACAAAATTTACAAATGATGAGGGTTGAGCCCCACACGTAAGATTAGAGCATTAATATTGTATTAAGAAGTGGTATGACGACTTGCGTAGATAAAGGTAAACAACTTGAGGAAGACGAATGGGTCTGCAAAGCTCCTCAAAAGGAAGCCACCTTAATCGTGCTAAGGAAAAATTCATGGAAGCAAAGAAGAGCTTCGCTGAGGTCTCCACCTCAAGAATCCAGGAAAAGACACTAGAGACCAGTGTGATGCAATAGGTTGATCTTTCCGTACTCACTAATTTTTTGGAGACCTGCATGGAGTTACTGTGCGATAGAAATGCTGTGGAAGGACTGTAAGAATTAATAAATTAACAATAAAGAAAAGGTCCCTGATGAACAATGTGTGGTAAGAAAGATTGGTAAGCATAAGGAACGAACAGGACTGAAGATGCGGCTAACAACGTAGATAAGCTATTACAAAATGGACCAGGTAATTTTGGGTCTGGGATCCAATGCGAATGTTCTGCAGAAACAAACATGGGAAAGGATGGGGAGACCTGCATTGTTGTGGTCTCCGATTCAGCTGTGAATGGAGAATCAACAAAAAAATCATCCCCATGGGACGATTGTATGGAGTGACGGTTGATATTGAAGGTGTGATTTCATTAGCAGACTTCAAAGTTATAGAAATTGTGAATGATAGTAATCCCTACTCTGCACTCTTGGGAATCGACTGGGCTATTGATATGAATGGGGTCATTAATTTGAAGAAGAGGAAAATGACCTTTGAAAAGAAGTCGCTTCGAGTCGTAGTACCACTGGATCATGCGGAAGGAGTGTGCTATACCAAACCTGTCCACAATTATGTAGAAAGTGATGACGGGTTAGATCAAATATACAAGATAACAACATGAGATCAGGATTGGATCAATCCAACGACGGATGGACGGATCACATGGGACCGGGAGAGTTCATGTACTTCTGACTTAGATGAGGAATTAGAGCATTGGGAAAACCACTTACATGAAGTATCTACATTGCGATGCAATACACTAATGTTGTGTTTCGTCGGAGGTAAGAAAACTACCTAATTATGATAGGTTGATTGATGTAAGTACCAGAAGAACATCAATTCTAGGCACTAGAATTGGTGTTGTGCGCTATGCCTACATGATGGTGGGGTACACACAAGGAAATTTTTGCTGGATGGAGGGATTATAGGTGAATGATGAAGTTATTATTTAGGCATGCTAATATGAGAATGACTGAGAAGTATAGTGGGAAGGATGATCCGCGCGATCACCTGGCGAAGTGGACTAAGGCGTGGGGAACGAAATCACAGCCAAAATGGGTACATATATTTTGTCATACCTTGGATACAATCCCCATGAACTGGTATCTCGAGACAGAGCTCTGCCACGACACTACTGAGTGGGATGTATTGAGAGAGAGTTTCCTATTGACTTTTAGCTTCGAGGATGAGTTTGCAAGCATCAACGAAGCGCTTCAAGAGATTAAAGCGGTTATCTTCAGGACATCGAAGGATCCTATGGAATTGACCCAACTAGATTGGAGCACTCAGTTGCGCCATGCATTGGAATGCTATAATGTAACCATTGAAGAGGAGGAAGAAGACCCAAGGAATCTCAATATCCTAGAAATAGAAGGGCATCACATCATAGGACCACAAGTAGAGAACCCAGACATCTCTGCACATTTGAAAACAAGATAGGTAAACATTGGCACTGAGGAAGAATCAAAGTTCGCGAAGATTGGAGATTATTGGGATGACACTGCAGTAGACAAAGTTGTTGAATTATTGCGAGAGTACCAGGATCTCTTCCCCACTAAGTTTTCAAATTTAATGGGCATACTTGGTGATTCAGGTGCTATGCAGATCACATTGAAGCCATATGTGAAGTCTGTCAAATAGAGGCCTTATCACCTTAATCCTAAGTATAAGGAGAAGGTTCACCAACAACTAGATAAAATGTTGGATGCTGGCATTATAGAACCCGTTGAAGAGTTTGATTGGGTGAGCCCGATGGTAGTCCAAGAGAAGAAACAAAAGGGTGAAATAAGGGTTTGTGTAGATCTGCAGAAGCTTAATGATGCATGTGTCCATGATCCTTTTCCAACGCCGTTTACAAATGAAGTGTTAGACAATGTTGGAGGGTAGGAGGCCTATTCCTTATTTGATGGGGTTTTCGTTTATCATCAAATTAAGATTGTGCCAAAGGATCGCAACAAAACCACCTTTGCGACAGAGTGGGGTTGCTTTCAGTACACTGTTATTCCTTTTGGATTGAAGAACACGCCTGCAATATTTTCCCGTGTAGTCATAGCAACGTTCAAATAATTCATTCATAATTTTTTGGAGGTATACTTTGATGAATGGACCGTGTTTGGATGTAAAACGCCATGTAGCAATTCTGCGCCTTATGTTGGATACATGTCGAAGATACCATATTGCGCTAAATTTGAAAAAATGTATATTTTGTGTTCCTTTTGGGATCTTGCTGGGTCATGTCATGTGTAAGCAAGGATTGATGGTGGACCCTAGAAATATTGCTGTAATTGTGAACTTGGAGGCCCCTAGGAACATCAAGCAGTTGCACATGACACTAGGACACACTGGATACTATAGGAAATTCATTAAAGCCTATGCTCAAATTACCGTGCCCATGGAAAAAATGCTAAATAAGGATGCACCATTCTATTGGAATAAGGAGTGTTAGCACAACTTAGATGTGTTAAAAGAAAAGATGGTGATAGTGTGGTATTTCCCTATTGGAAGAAGGAGTTTCATGTACATGTGGATGATTCTTGCATTGCGCTAGGTGCAGTACTAACACAAGCGGGCAAAGGCGAACTGGACCATATTATAACCTTCGCAAGTAGGAAGTTATTTAAGGCTAAAAAAAATTATTCAGCAATAGAGCACAAGGGGTTGGCCATGGTCTACGCGCTGCAAAAATTCAGGCATTATCTATTAGGGGGACATTTCAAGATGTATACAGATCATTCTGCCTTAAAGTACCTGGTCAATAAACCTGTGTTGGGGGGAAATATTTGTAGGTGGTGTTATTATTTCAAGAATATGATTTTGAAGTTATTGTGAAGCTGGTTCGGTTGAACACCGGTCCAGACCACCTGTCGAGGATTGAAACAGGGGAACAACCCAGTAATTTGGAGGAAGGGTTTTCGGATGTGCATCTCTTTACATTACATGTTGTAGATGACCATTTTGTTGACATTATTCAATTCTAAACTACAGGGATAGCACCTGAAGAATATACAGCTGAGTAGAAGAAAGAACTAGTAGTTCCCACAACAATTTTTTCGGTCATTGCGAGACATTTGTACAAAATGGGGACAGATGAAATATTGCATAGATATGTGCTGGAATTTGATCGTGATAATATTCTTGTTGAAGTACATGGGGGAGCTGTGGGAGACCATTATGCAAGAAAAGCAATCACGTAGAAGATTTTGCACGCAGGATTATGGTGGCCAACATTGCACAAGGATTCCAAAGCATACTGTAAGGTATGCGATGCATGTCAACGAACTGGAAGACGTTGCGGAGGGATGAACTACCGCTACATCCTCAGGTGTCTTTGCAGGCATTTGAGAAATGGGCGATCGATTTTATTGGGCCAATTCAACCACCTAGAAAGAAAACAGTCACGTGCTACATTATCACTGCTACATAATATTTATCCAGATGGGTGGAAGCACAACTGGTGAAGAATTGTTCAATGCCTACTGCAACAAAGTTCTTATTTGAATATGTATTAACACGGTTTGGATGCCTACTAATGAGTGATAGGGAAACACAATTTTTGAATGAAACGATTAGCTTGATGATCGATGAATTTCGGGTCTACCATTAGAAGAGCACACCATATCACCCATAGGAAAATGGGACAGTTGAAGCTTTTAACAAAATTTTGGAGAACGCATTGACAAAGGTCTATAACATGCAACGAAATGACTGGGATGTGTGCATACCTGCAATACTATGGGCCTATAGGAAAAACTATAAGAAGTTGACAAGGAAAACATCGTTTAGATTAGTCTATGGGGTTGAAGCGGTGATGCCTATGGAGTACATTGTACCTAGTCTGCGCATAACAACTTTGACAGACATAGCAGATTGCGAGGCTTTAGAGGAGCAACTCATGCAACTAATGGAGTTAGAGGAGGACCGATTTCTAGCGGGATTCCACCAACAAGTAAAGAAGGAACGCGAAAAAGCATGGCATGATCGCCATATCAAGATTCACATTTTCAAGATAAATGATCTTGTGTTGTTATACAATAGTAAGTTCACCAAATTTTCGGGTAAAATCCAGATGCATTGGTTAGGAACGTATATTGTCAAGGAAATTATAGAGGGTGGCGCAGTTCAGCTCATGAAGCTGAATGTTGAACCTTTTATAGGAAAAGTGAATGGGAGTCGACTGAAGTTGTATATAGGGGATCCTGCCCTTGTGCAATGACTATATGAATGTAGGATAGTATTAGTGCTCCACGTAGTTTCAAGGGAGCGTGGGACTATAAACTACACTGCTCGACTGGGAGGACATGACAATAAGCAAGTTGCGCGAATATTGGCAAGGGTGCAATCGATGAAGCTATGTTGAGGACGCTGCACCACGGAGGAAGGTGTCATCCAGCCTAGGCCAAAAATAGCTGTTGGCATCACTGTAGTTGATTGGACTGATAAAATCCCGTTAGGGGGAGCGGGTAGGCGACAATGAAGGTGAAAATCTTTGAAAATCTGCGGCCAAAGGCTCATTTATAATGAAACTATGGAGGGAACAGTTGGATTTGAATCCGAAAATTGCTATAAGTATGTCTTGTTGGTCTGCAAATAAACATTTTGTTGTCTACAAATTTCTTGCATGCATTGAGAAGATTGGGAGGTTTTTTCAAAAACCCAGGGCTCGCTTAGTATTCTAATACATTGTGCCGAGTTTCTTTGGAGAGAATATTTGAGCCTATCAGTTCTGAGGTCGCGATGTCCAAGGCCCTAGCTTTGGAAGCTGCAGGCATAGAGGCTGCAACAACAGTACCTATGGAGCCAAGGTCGCCTAGGTCAAAGCAGTCTACTTCTAAGACAAAGCAAAAGAAGTTGATCGTAGAACTAGTGCGCTACTCGCCTAGAAAGCATCCATAGGAGGTGTGGCAAAAGGGAAAAATGGACAACAAAAAACGACCTTTTGTTCCTCTAGATCTAGACGAAGAGGAACTCCGCCAAGGGATTGAGTAGTTGGATGACAAGGATGCGAACCAATCACTATGCTTCCGACATATGTGCCTCCGTGAAGAGGACAAAAGAAGGTGACCAAAGACCTTGATTTCAACAAATTTTCAATTTCCACACCACTACTCCTAGCGGAAGTTCCATTTGAGGGTATGTTATCACTCAGGTTGTCCCTATGCTCCTATTAGGGATACAGCCGAGGTAACCACAAACCAATCTTATGATTGCAGGTTCTAGCCCACCTGCAATCGGAGAGGGCTCTCTCCTTTAGATTCAACCTTAGTTGATGATTTTAGGCTAGCTTTCTGACTTCAAGGGAATGTTGACTGAGATTGGGAGGAAGGTAGGATTCTCGAGTAAAGAGGCATAGTAAAGTGTTATAAGTTTTGAACCATTGGGCATGGAGTCACAGGTTGCGACATGCGAGCGTTTTCTTGGTCACAAGGGGATACAGAGCGGGATAGCCACGCAGGATACAATACTCAGACTGCTGAAAGTACGGAATGAACATCAGGGATGAAAGGCAAAAGAGAATCATTTCATCATGCTGACAAAGGGGAGAAGTGGATGAGTGGGATCCCGGAGCAGTTAAGAATTCCAAAGACATGCACTCATGTGTGAAAGAAACAGGGTAAACCAGAGCATTTAAGAATTCTAGCTCATAACTGTTTCGGAAGAAAACATCGAAAAGTGCAGAAATTGAACTTAGGGTGTATTTAAACAAATCTTAAGCTATTCTTTTTTCCTGCAACTTAGAAAGGCGGAAAGATGATAAAAACATAAAATAAACAAGGAGGAAGAACACTTATTGGATCATGCAGAGACACAGGAATTCCGTGATCATTCCTTGGCCAAGAGAAAACAGCAAGTTGTTTCGCAATCCATGCTTTCAGCAATCTTTGATTATGAAAAAATATGACAGTTACAGTGCGAGTCTTTACTCAGAGAAAATTGTTGGAAAAGAAACTGACCAACAACTACTACTACCAACCAACCAACCCTTCACAATATCGTTTCGGGTGGTATTTATAAACAAAATATCAGGAAGACATCATTACAAGTGACCTTGACGGGTCTGCTTAGAACTCCTCAAAAATCTAAATGCTGCTGGAAATAAATACAGGTAAATCTTTTTGGCTGCGCTGGGGGCATCTGAATCGGAACAGGTGACGAGGTGGCCCTTGGGGACCAGATGCAGTGCCACTGGAGTGAATGTGCTTTGGGGCTGCAGTTCAGCGTTGGTGCGAATTGAATGTGCAATTATTATGATTTGAGAGCTTTAGGTGATTTTGCTCTCCTCCTATGGATCTGCTGGAAGATATTCAATTTCTCTTGCTTTGGGCCACTGCTCAAGATATTCTCTGATACACTTTGCCACTACATTGATGATTTCCGCCGTTGACTGATACTCTTTGACATGCTTGAAGGCTGCTAATTTGATCTGATACACTTTAAACTCTGTGAATGATCTGCTGCTGTCTTCAACTGGATCCTTTGGCACGATTGGGTGATTTTCGGGCCTTTTCGGTGCACAGTGGGCTCGACAATCAGAAGATTCCCTGAAGATTCCTCGAAATGGCCTATTTCCCGTAGCGATGCGCTTCGCGCTATTCGCGCATCAAAAACTGCCTCTGTTTCTTGATTTGGAGCTCCGAAGTGCAACTTTTCTCCTTGCGCGAAGCTTTTTCGGCTTTTCTGGCTGCTGACGTAAGCACTGCGTCGGCTGTACGGCGGATGACGTCATCAGTGGGTCCCTGGTACAGCGCGACGTGGTGAGGTACTCGGTGGACTGTGGTGAAGAGACTCCGATGCGATATCGCGATATCGCGTTGGCAAGGAAAGAGGGGGATCATTGGGTTGGACATTTGGTGTTTGCGATCGATATGCGATATCGCGATATCACATCGGCGGAGAGGAAAGGTGAACGGGTTGGACACTCCGCGTTTGTAATCGCCGATCGCCGATTTCGCAATGTCGCATCGGCGGGGAACGAATGGGCATTGTCTTGCATGAATGTGAGATGGCGAGTTTGCGATGCGAAAACGGCTTTGAGGGGGAAAAGGTAAGTAAGTGGGTGTGAAGGGCTTTTGAAGTTTCAGAAGGGGTCCGACTACTTCGGGGAGTTTTATACTTAGGAAGGAGTCCATAGTATGTGGTAGGTGGTTTCGGAGGTTGGGGCTCTTGCTTAGTTTCTGATAAGCTAAACAATTCCCGGGACTTGCTATGGTTATTTTTCAACCAGGGGAAGGGATATTACATAGGGGAATTTACTTAATATTAATACGGGGATGGGAAATCATAGGGAGCTACATAATAATGTTAGTGGTTAGTGTGGAGATGGTAAGCAAGCGCTAAGTTTGGGGGAACTTAAGTTGTTGGAGGGGGTAGGACCATACTTCGGGAGAAGATATGGAACAACTATGAGTAAAGCAGATCTTTACTCAACCAGAGTGATGAAGATGATGAACTAAAGAGGTGTCAAACAGATGTTGACCTCTTTTGGGGATGTTAGTTAATGATTGGGGGAAAGCAGAGAAGGGGAGTTAGTTATACCTCATTTGAGCCTTTTGCTTACAAATCTTTGCTGATTATGTTCTGCATAATATGATACCTGCAAACTTGGAACTTGTCAGCAACTCAACAGCCTCAGAACTACCTACCCAGCCTACTTGCCTAGCATTTTTTCTTCTTTTGCTTGGGGGTGCACTTAGACTTGCAAACCCATCATAGATTTTTCTTTTGATGCTTTCCTATCTACATACTACCCTTATTTCTTCCAGAGCCCAGATTACATTGTTGGACTCTTTTGTTTCTCTACCTATCTAAGAGTCTGCCAAGATTAAACTGTTTGGACAGACTTACAATCTCTATATTCTAAAACAAGAAATTGAAACCTAGGGAGACCAAGATTAAACTGTTTGGACCTCCCTTTAACTAAAAGTAGCGATACCAGGAAAACTTTACAAAATTTGAAGGCAATGAATGAACTTGAAGTAGCCTTCTTCATTTGGAGACTGCTTGAACAAATATGGAGCATTGTAGCAAGCAAAGTACGACATATTTGGCCTGTGAAATGCCAATCATGAAAAATGAGTACTTGCTGCAGCAGGAGCTAACAGGGTACACTCTTATCGTGTATACTAGCGTTAAAGATGGAAGACTGGGACCTCACCGACCAGGAGAAATTCCCTCATTCAGCAACAAATCAGCTTCGCAATGCACTGCTGAGCAGGAGATATCTACACAGGGTGGCGATGGGGGTGAGGAGGTGTCCACCCCCTTTAAATTATAGAAGCACACCAAAGAGACAACAACAGGTTTGTGAAAGAAGTTGAAATCATATAAACAATCGTAGGTGGACCCTCTTATGCTAATAGAGGGCGATTTAGATGAAATTGATGACAAGGTTAGAGATACCACATCAGAGCTATGGTCGGACTTTGAGAAATAGTATATGCAGGCACTGGGGAGTGTTCAGAAGGCTCTATGCAAGCTGCAGATCTAGGATGGTAGGATCCAGGTGAGCATTGGGCAAGCGAGCCTGACTCAAACAAGCGTGAGTGTTCCAGAAGTAGAACGGACATTGGACCTAAGGATCATTCCTTTACCAGAAGGATCCTTACGGGCAGATAACCAGGAAGACCACAACATGCTAGAAAAGATCAAGGATATTGGGACCAATGTGGCTGTGCTGCCGCTCTAGGCCCTCCACGCATTACATCAGGGGGTCTCATATGAGTTGCAGATCAGGGAGCAGTGCACCCTTGTGGTGCTCAGTGAATGTAAAGTTAACAATGCACAGATGTACGAGGAGAATACACAAGCGTTAAAGGAGAAAGAGGAAATGCAAGCGCGAAGCACAAACCTAGAGTAAATCATTGAGCAAGCCTATCAAATAGTTCTAGAATTGCATATCCCAGATGATGGATAGGCCGAGACGAAAGTCAGGAAATTAGCTGTTGTGGTGCACGACACCAAAGATGAGGTTGGGCTAGTCACTTTTGAGTTCCATATGAAGATATCTCAACTCTAGCTCAAGCTTCAACCAACCACATCGCAAGAAGTTCGGGAACAAAGAGGTGCATCTATAAAATAATCAATGGGTCAACTAGATGTCGCAGTTCACAGATGCGACCATCTATTCAATCAGGCAATGGACCTATGGGATACATTGCAGGAGGGCCCTACGCTACAACAATTGAACACAGAGATTAGGGAAGTGCAACAAAAGTATGATGAAATCAATATGATTGTGCAGACATTGGCGCTAGTCCAGTGCTTCGCGCCCTTGCAGGAAGGCAAGGTGATTCAGATGCAGATCTAGGAATTGCTAAAAAAGCAGCCCCTGCTAAGAGACGAACTTCAACCTTGGACAAAGGAAGCCAACCAAATTTCATAGAATATTCATGAGAAGTTGAAGGCCATGCAACATACCCATCAGACTACGCAACTTGTAGTGGAGGGGCCAACAACAGAGAAATTGGTCCAGGAGGTACAACAAGAAACAAAACAGAGTACCGTAGAGCTTCAAACATTGACCAAGGCATTAAGCGAACTTCGCTAGAAAGTCGAACAACTAGTTGAGTGAATCGAGGGTGAGTCACGATCTTTATGTTGGGGGCCTGTTGGGATGGGGTCCCCAGGGGTAGAATTGAATTAATTTAGTCATTTTTTGTAAAGAATTTTGTAAAAGATGTAAAGTCCTTGTGAAATGTGGATGCGAAGCACGTAGATAAATAGGAGTCAAAGGGGTGTTAGCCCTTTTTTTGGTCGGTTTTGAAGACTCACCAATGGGCTGGGGGCCATGGTATTGTATTAGATAAACTATAAATAGTCGAGTCATAACAAGTCTTAGAATAACTTTTGATAGATAAGAATAGAAGTATGAATGAATGAATGATGTTGTAAATGGTTGATAGATAGGAAGGTTTGTCCCTGTTAATAGCTACAAAAAGGCTTCGCAGCTAAGTGCACGGAGGCCTGGAAGAGTCCACAACTGAGTTTGTGGATCCTTGTAGCTAAGTGCGCAGGGTAGTTGAAGTCTATACTGGAATGATTCTGATTAATAAAGACTGTTTTTGGGTTGAAAATAATTGCATCTATTTGTTTAATTGTTATGTCACTTTCACTGCTGTTTCTGTAATTCAATGTGTTTTCTCTGCACAAACCTGGTTGATTAAACATGTTTATGCCTAATAAGATTATTGAATGATATTCACGAATGCTAAATTTAGTTTGGGTTAGTTTCAGATAAGGAAGATAGATCTGCACGATGACAGATCTAAATCTCAGAAGCCCTAGAAGACCTGTTAGATTTTAGACTTCTGTGGATGTTTTTTGCAGTGGTATGATCCGGATTGTCCACAGTCTTCTGTTCATTGAGTCGACGTTTCAAACCCGAAAGGGGGTCCATCATCAGGACAGTAGAAGACCTGTTCAGTTGTGTGAAAGTAGAAGACATATCCTGTTAGGGCCTGATTAATGCCATTGGCTGGTCCTACAAAGAGTTGAAGGCATTTAGGTCCGAATTAGGGGTTTTAGCTCTATCAGAAGGATAGATTTGCATGTAAGTAGATCTAAGGCATTGGAAGACATCACACTAGTCTCTGGATGCATAAACTTGGTTCTTGCATCCTCCAATACTGTTTCGGGTGAGACTGCGACCTGCACTAGGCAAGTTGCTACCGAAAGGGCTAGCAGTGTAGAGTTTTTTTTATTGGCACAACTAACTCTGAACCTGGGTCAGGAACCCTCAAGCCAACATGGATGATCAATCTAAGGAAGGAAGGCCACAACTGTAGAAAGGTGTTGGAACTAGAGAAGAGGGCCTATGAGTGATTATAGTGTGCCCTAATGAGACCATAATCACAACAATAGTAATCATGACCCAAATAAGGTATGTTGAGATGTCTTCATGGTAATTGGTGCTAGGTGAATGGAGCCTTAGTAAAGGACAATTTGGTTTATTTTGTATTCAACACTTGTGGTCTAATGGAGGTCAGCATGAAAGTGTCCAAGTGTGAGCCCTATGTGCAATGACCTTGATGGACTAAGGTGGCTATTAGGAGTGGCAGGGTTGGAGAAGCCTAAAGGACAACTTGGGAGGGTTGTAAAGGTTGGCTTCAAGCACTAAGGAACAAGTCCCTTGAAGGACTAAGGTATTGTTAGAAGTGGAAAAAGAAGAGCTCATAGGTTTGAAAAGTTAGGAGCATTTTGTAGCCCTAGACTTTTAGTGTGGAGAAAAAGTGATGAGCACCAGTATTGCAACAAGAATGCTGCAACTCCTAGGCTACCAGCTTTATTTTATCAACCCGAGGTTCATACAAACTTGGAGGTGACAGTGCTGTATACACAAGTAACAATGATGGTTCTACCTTTTGTCACGGTTTAGTTGGTGAGAGACCACTGGGGTTTTCAAGCCAGGCTTCTATGGAGTCAGAAGAAGCTTGGTTTCTTGATGGAAAAAAGGGAAATCTGCTCTAAGGGAGAGCTACTCTACTGCAATAATGGAAAAGACCGAAATTCAATGCTAAATCACACCATTTCCTAATTAACTGCCAAGAAACTATGCTTTGCAATAATGCTAAATTATCATGAACCAAATGCTACTATCTAAGCATGGAAGTAAGAAGCATCAAACATCACTAATGTGCAAGTAGAGGGACTGAAATAAATCCGTTTTTGTCTTTTTGTCTTTTCATGCAAAATCAAGTATGAAAACTAATTTCTTTTGGTGATGTGGCATGTGAATTAAGAATGTTGGAGGATGGCTAGAAGGGTTAGGAGATGGTTGGATGGTGTGGGAGACCCTTCGGAGGCTTTTGGTGACTTCCTAGAGGTTTTCCCTCAATTTGGCTTCAAAATAGGCCATTTCAGGAAAACCTACAAGATTCCTTGTAAATCTACAAGATACAGCCGAAAGAAAAAGGGTAGGTGTTGGAGGTGATGGAAGGCTTAGGGAAGGTGGTATATGGGTGGAATGAAGTGAGGAAAGGTCTAGGATCACTCAAAAATCAACAAAAAAGATAGATGATGGTTGGATTCGCTCAATGTGCTTGGAAGAATTTCTATGAAAAATAATGAAAACTAGTGAAGGTGATAGTGAAAACAAGGAACGACTATGGTGGATGGAGTGGAAGGTGGTCGCTGGCTATGAAGTCTTTGTCTCCTCCTGAAGCACCTGCTCTACATAAAACATGTATAATTCCCACAAAGCTATGCAAACAAGAAGCATTCTCATAAGCTAGAAAACAAGAATTAATGAACTAACTGCCTACATTATGGATGAGGAAAGTTGTTGAAAGGAATGAAAGCATGGATGAGATATACTGCAAGAGTGAATATAGAAGAGATGGAAATGAAATCCTACTTTGAAAAACTGATCAAATGCTAACTTAAATACAATAACCTCTAAATCTTATGCAAGAAATAGAAATCTGTGTTTTTGGAGTTGCATAAGGGTCCCTTCCTCAAATCTTGATCCCAAAGGGAGGAAATGTGGCCAATACGCCCACTGACAACCTTGTGGTACTTATTTTATCCCTACTAACCTGCTACTGAAGTAAGACACAAATGGAAGCAAACTAATAAACAACCAATCCAATCTACACTACTTGCAATGAAAATGCATCTAAAAGAAAATTAACAATGAAGCTATGAGACTAATCTAAACATATAGATACAAGAAAGAGGATACTTGGTTACTAGGGCTGGGCCCTAACCCAAGAGCTTCATCCCTTTGGGTTAACTCATTGCTAGCTCAAAACAAAACTCGTTCTTATTACCAAAACATAAAATTACATCAATAAAACTATCACAAGTCTGGAGCCCAAAAATAGCTTAGAGTTTTACAACAAAAGTTTGAATCCTAATGAGGCTCTAGGCCTCTCTACTTATACAACTGACGTCCCCAATGACTTCCTTAAATCAGGGAGGTTCGACTCCCAAACTTGATATAAACTAGCTCTTTGTCTCTCACTTGTTTGGCTGCCTTTTAATTCTCATGGCTTGGTTGCTTGCACTCTGAGCTGGTGTGATGGATGGAGGACTATTTGAATGGGGGAGAAGTAAATGAGGAGGATTTACCTCCTACAATTTGTCTCCCTTGTCCCGTTCGATTTTTAACCTTAGTATTTTCCAAAATTCCTTGATTTTCTCATTCAATCCTGCATTCAATGCATATTAGTCCACTAGGCATAATATCCAACTCTAACTCATCTCATAAACAAAATATAATAAAAAACATGTAATAAGTTGTGAGAAAAGTTGGTTTGACTAATATAGGAGGTGAATTAAGGCCCATATAATTACCCAATGATGAGGCTCATCATCACCCCCCTACTGAAAGTGTTTCTCATCCTATGAGCAAATGAATCAATATCCATATCCTTCCTAGCTCTAGTGGCCTCCCTGACATCCCATGCCTCTGCTGTTGTTTCCTCTTCTTGTTCATAGAAGCCTGATTTCCTTTCTACCTCCTCTCATTGCCTCTTTTATTATTCTTCCTTCCTTACTTCTAGCATTCCTAAGAGTAGTGGTGGACTGAGTTTCAGACCAATCCAATTGACTTTCAGTCTTTACATAGATTGCTTGTACACGGGTGTCCTATTTAGTGCTTCTCTCAATCTTTGATGAGAGTGGTACTCTCTTATCTTTAAGCTGTATGGAAATGTGTTCCATCTCTTCAGGCAAGCATGTATGCTATCATCCCCTAACAGCCTGAACATGTCCTCAAAATGTGAAATTTCTTTCTCTTGGGTAGTAAGATATCTAGGTTTAAGCTGAGGATCATTTGCAATCAAATTATGGGTACTGATGAGGGCCATGGGATCTCACTGTTCAACTCTAATCATAAGAGGTTTAGTTTTCTCTCTTGCCAATATCTTCTTCATCTCTATAGACCTTGATTCCTCATGGTTCATCCATGATGCCAAAGCCATCAACTATAAATATCCTAGATTGGAATTAGGGTCCCATACATTCATGTCTGTTAAGGCCATGTTGTGCAAATAAAACTCAAACATCTTGGCCCTATTTTTTAGTGTGCTATGATAAAAAAGATCAATGAACTGCCTGTAGTCCTGAAATGGCATGGTGCCTCTTTGTACTAGGGTCTTGATCTAGAACTGCAGCCACTATTCCTTGAGGTATAGGGCATAAGACTTAGTTGGCATCCTACACTGGATTGCTTCCAAAGAGAGACTGGCCATACATGCCAATTGATTCTCTCTTTCTTGCAGTTGTCCTCTCAACCATGCATTTTCTGTTTCTAGTTGATTTTTCATTATGGCCTCTCTATCTCTCAAGCTACTTAGCTCTCTGCCCATCTCCTTGAGCTTCTCCTCCATGTTCCCAATCTCTTCCACCCCCTTGGATTTGGTGATCTTCATCCATTGGTGAGTTCTAGCTCTCTCCTTCTTAAGCTCAAAGAACAATGGAATAACAAATTTTTGAGGTATGACCCTGCCTCCTTCAATAAACTTGTAGTAGGAGTCAAGGTTAGGTTGGGGGCTAGTATATATTTTCACATCCTGATGAAGAGTGGGCCAATAATAGCCTTCTTGTAACACTTTGAATGTTTTCCTCTTTGTTGCAAAGTGACCTACACAAGGCCCATCATGACAGGTTAGAAGGATGTCAAAGACTACCTCCTCCCTGACACACCTTCTCAAGATTTGATCCGGGCCAAGTTTGAAGAGATTGACCCCAATCCAAGTGAAAGGGGCACTCTTCCTCAGTGTCTTTCTCTTCTCTTTGGAGGACAAGTTCGGTGGGAACTGTGCAGATACCAAATAGTTTTCTATATCAACAAACCATGGAGAGAGAACTAAAATTACAAATAAGTGCTAATCGGGTAACTGGTCATCAACCATTCCTTTTTCACATGCAGGAAAATTTAATTTGGACAAAAAGTCTGCAAAAACATTTTCCCTACCAGGCTTATCAAAAATAGTTAGATCAAATTGTTGTAATAAAAGTAACCATCTTATAATTTGAGCATTCACATCTGGTTTATTCATTAAATATTTGATTGCAACATGGTCAATATGCACAAATGTTTGATAGTCTGTAATATAATGCCTAAATTTGTTCAATGAATGCACAACAACCAAGAGTTCTTTTTCGGTCACTCTGTAATTTAGTTCAGCCTTTGATAGATTCTTACTGATAAAGTAGATAGCATAAGGCAAATTTTCATCTATCTGACCTAGGGCTGCTCCTATGGATTTGTGTGAGGCATCATCATGAATATGAAAGGGAAGGGCCCAATTTGGGCCTCGGAGAATTGGTGCAGTGGTTAATTTGTTCCTTAGGGTGTCTAAGGCCTCTTGACAACTTTCAGAGTCCTTGGCCAACAAACCAAATAAAGGAGAGGCCAACTTGCTGAAATCCTTTATGAACCTTCGGTAGTATCCAGCTAACCCTAGGAAACTTCTGACATCTCTCTACTTTTGAGGAGGTGGGACCCTTTGGATGATAGCTATTTTGTTTGGGTCCACCTCCAGTCCTTGCTGAGATATTGAATGACTTAGCATGGTCCCTGCAGTCATCAAGAATTCACATTTTTCTGGATTGAGAGATAGGTTCATTTCAATGCATTTATGCAGTACTTTGCCTAGGTTGGACAGAGCCTCTTGAAATTCATAGCCATAAGGTGTAAAATCATCCATATAAATTTCCATTACATCATGGACTAACTCAGCAAAAATACTTAGGACTGCTCTTTGGAAAGTGACAGGAGCATTACATAGGCCAAAAGGAAGGACCCTATAGGCAAAAGTACCCCAACGATATGTGAAGGTGGTTTTATCCTTGTCTTCAAGGCTAATCTGGATTTGGTTTTACCTACTGAATCCATCTAGGAAAGAGAAAAACGTTTTCCCTGCCAGGCCATCTAGCACTTGGTCAATGAAGGGTAGAAGGAAATGGTCCTTCTTTGTGGCTTTGTTCAACTCCATGTAATCAACACAAATACTCCACTTACCATTTTTCTTTGGAACTAACACCAAAGGAGAGACCCACTCACTATCAGAGATAGGGTAAATGAATCTTGCATCTAGCAGTTTTTGCAGTTCTTCTTTGACTATATCTTTAAGAGCTGATTCATCCTCCTTTAGGGCTACCAGACTGGCTTGCAACCCTCTTTGATGTATATGTGGTGAGTACACGCTGAGGGGTGTACTCCCTTCATTTCTTTGTAAATCCAAGCAAAGGCATCTAGTTTTTCCTTTAGCATGTTGCATAACTTCTCTTCTTGGATAACAAAAAGAGATGGACTGATTTTCAAGGTTCTCTCAGGGTTGAATTCTATGGTTTTGACATGGAGGGGGTTGGAATCGGCCAAGCATAGGCCAATTAGATGATTGTTATGGGTTTCCTTTACTACATCTTCTAAGGGCAATGTACTGGGAGTTGGACTTTGGAGTAGGTGTTCAATCAAATCATCTTCATCTTGCTATCCTCTTCCCATGGTTGTTTCTAAAGTATAAAGTTGGATGGAATAAACTTCATCTTCTTCCTCCTCCTCCAACCATAGAGGTAAATCCTACTCTAGAGATGGATGAGTAGGAGGGTATAGGACTAACTGCTTGGACATATGCCCATTCTTGATGGTCATATTCCCAACTCTGCAGCTAATGCAAGCATCAACAGTGGCCAACCAAGGTCTGCCAAGTATGAGAGGGTAAACAGTAAGCTTAGCCTTAGGCTGGAGAACTAAGAAATCTGCAGGGTACTCCCAAGAGTCAATGGAGACCATCACATCCTCCACAATCCCCTTAGGGGTCACTGTGGAGCAGTTTGCAAGTTGCAAAACTATTGTGGTCTTCCTCAATGAACCTTGGAGGTTGAGCTTGAGCATGGTGTCCTTGGTTATCACATTAATGGCAGCCCCGATATTGATCAAAGTGTGTGGGACAATGGTGCCATTGATGTGCACATCTACTACAGGGCTTCTAGGGTCCAAATACTTTGGATAGATTACCTGCCCCAACATTAAGTCGAACAACTGTCCAATGACATTAATGGGAGGGGCATCCCTTCTTTGCCTCCCTGGATGCTTGAAGCAATTCTCCTTAATCAACTTATTGTAAATAGGAACATCTTTTATTGCTTGGAGAAGTGGAATCTTTACACATAAATTTTTCAATTCTCCCAGAAGTTCAGTCTCTTCTCGGGTAGGCTGGAGTGGTTGGGTTAATCTCTCAGCAAAGTGTGGATTCACTTTAAGAATGCTTTCCTCTCTTTCTTCCTTAACCTCCCTAGGTGGAGGTCGAGGTTGGTTATCTGGGAGAACTCTCCTAGATCTCAGGTTAATCTCCTGGATTTCCACAACATAAGATGGATATGATGTCTCTCCACTATATACTTGCTGAGCCTATCTGTTTTTTGGGTTTAGATTTGGCTGGGTAGGCATATGGGGATGCTTATGTGGAGTAGAGTGTAGCAGCTGTTGTTGGGTAGGTGGTGGAGACAATAAAGCTGGAGCATTGTTGTATTGGGGCCTCCACCCCTGGGGTGGTGCATTCCACTGAGGTTGTGGAGGAGCATATGGTTGAAATGACTAGCTGGATGGCTGGGAGTGATACTGAGATGAAAAGGACTAAGGAGTGGATGTAGACCAAGAAGGATGAGTAGTGGGTCCCCAAGAAGGTATGGCTATGGTTTGGTTGGGGCTCTAATATGCATGGGATGGCCCTTGCATGCCCTACTCATATGGTCTAGGCCCATGAGGTCTCCTTTGGTTTATGTAGTAGAGTTGCTCAGTGACCCTTTCAGCTCCTTGGTATACAACTTTGAGTCCAGGTGTTGGCTTGGTGGGGTCTGACCCAGGTTCAACGTTAGTTAGCCAAACAAATCCCTACACTACTGGCCCTTTCGGCATCATCTCGCGGAGCGTGGACCAAAGTCTCACCCGAAGTAGTATGGGGGAATGCTGGAACCAAGTTTCCGCACCTTGAGATGATCGTGATGTTAGTTTATTCCTTCTACTCCTACTTTCATGTAGGTCACTTAGTTCTGGGCCTTTTCTAGACTATCCCTTTATTCCGCCCTTTAGTACCTTCGCGAAAATGTACGATTGACCTTCGTGCAACCCTAACTTGCATCTCAGGTACTTTCGCGCTGCTATGGCAGCGTATAGAAAAAGTTCCCAAATTATCTTAATAATATTACCTATCTTATTAGATAATCACAGTTAACACCATGTAAAAAGATATTCTTATTTGCTTTCAGCTATCCAATATAATTACATACATTCGCGCATCACATAAATATTATAAATGAAATTCATACACAATATGACAAGATGTATTAACAGGAAACAAAGACACAAAATTTGTAGAATAGTTCTCTTTATTGATATCTTTAGACGATTATAGGCTCTATCCGCCCTATGCACACAACTACAGGGGTCTGCACACTTAGCTGCGGACTTCTACCCTAGGCCTCTGCGCACTCAACTGGAGAGCCTCTACCTACGCTACCACCTGTAACTTAGACTTCTCTCCTTACCGCTCAAGACTTCTTCTACTCATGACTCCTTAAGACTACTTAGAGCTTACTTACTTAGCTCTTTTTATACAATCCCATGGTTCGTAGACCATGGGTAGACCCTTGCATCCGACTTTACTTTACAAAAATAAGGGCGGATGACCCATTATGACTCATGACACCTTCACGCTCCATGACCATAAAATGTAGAGACTTTACAACTTTATTACAAAACTTGACCCAAAACACGGGTTTTAGCCCCAAAACTATCCTTGGGAGATCCCGTTCCCAACAGCTCCCAACACGAACGTCATGACTCACCCTCAAGTCACTCGGTAGGCTCAAAGATCTTAGCGCGAAGACCTTCCAGCTCAACTCATATGACCGCAACCTCAACAGTGCACTGTGTAGCCGCCTGTTTTGTGTCTTCAACCATCTACTCCATCACTGCTCCTGAACTATTAGTCTGAAGCTTTTGCTGAGTTGCTTGTACAGTTGCAAGCTTTCCTTCAATAGAGGCTGTCACCATGTAAGCCTCATCCATTTAGGGTTTCATTCGTTCCTTCAGCACTGCTTCCTTTTGCAACATTGCATCCACCTGCTCTTTTAGCTGCTTAGCCTCCTACAATTTCACCAATCTCTGTGTCAGCGCAACGGTTCACACTGTGCCTTTGAACTCATCATAGCACTGCTATATCTCACATGTTTCTGTCTATAGTTTCTGTGCATTAGGGTCCTCTTATAAGCTCATCATGACCTCAAAATACTGCTCAAAAATTTGCGTGCAGTTTGATACTGCACTATCAACTGTCGCTATTGCTTCTGTGACGGCGCCTGCCCACTACTCCTTTACTTCTAACAGAGTTGAAGGCTGGGCCTTCAACTCTAACTCTGTGATTTGCAGGTTCAACTCCAACTAAACCCTCTCCATCTCTGTATGTGCATCGCGCACCCCTGTGGCCAACTTGTGGAGGTGCACCTCCACTGGTTCCTCCTTAGGAAAGGCCAACTTTGGGACCATTCAGCATGCCTCCTCAATGACCTACATTATACACTTGTTCTAGTTGGTCACCTTGGTCACAGTGGCAATGGTAGAGTCTTGATGTAGTGCCATCTACTCATTATTAATTCTCTGCTCACTAATCACCTGGAGGGCGCAGTGCTCACGGGCCCTCAACTCTACAATCACTCCATCCTGCAAGAGGTGGAGCACTTCACCAAGGAGCACTACCAGATTCAACCCTACTCCCTTTAGGGCATTGATAGTAGGCCTGCCAGCTTCATTCTCTGTGGTCAGTGCTCCATTAGGCAGCACCATCGCACTGGAGGCCTTCGCGCACAGAATCTCGACAGCTTCTAAAGTGCTGAGAGCAAGGCTGGTAGACACCATGCTAGCCTATGACGCATGGGTCTGCAACTCTTGTAGACGTGTCTGGATAGCCCCCAATACTAGTTGCTGCTACTGCTCAAACTGTTGTAGGGCCTTCGTGGTGACATCCCGCACCATGTCACTGATGTCATGCAAATCACCCTCGGTTATCTTGATTGGGTCCAGTGATGTCTTAGTAGCCTTTGATTTCTTCCCGAACCCTCCTTTCTCCTTCTCCCTTGGACGCTTGATGTGGGCAGATGTCGCTTGTGGGTCTGCACCATGTTATTCTATCTACTCGCCTGTCTCCTTCCCTGTCTTAGGTGAAGGAGACCTTGCGCCTTTGTCAAAGCCTTGCTCTGTTCCACCAATTTGCTTCTTTGTTTGCTGAGTGGCATCGCACTCTGCCTGGGCCTTTTCAGTGGCCTCCTTCTTTTTCTTTTCGTCTAGCTACGTCATCTTTAGCTTGGCCTCCTCCTTCTTTCTTTGCACGGTGGACTTGCTCCCTCCCACTGCCAAGTCTGTTGTGGTGCGCCACTTTGCCGGCCATCGATCAAGTACTGCATCAATGGCATCATCCATTTCCAGGTAAGGCAAGTCATACTACTTCTGTGTAGTATCCTTTCGTGCCCTGATGGCCACATGGTGAAAATCTGCTTTGAACTCTGCGTAGCACTGCAGGATGGAAAACAATGTAGGCGACAACCACGATTTGCGATTGACGACCATGCAGATGTTCATCTCCATCAAGATCTATAAGATCTTGTTGTCCTTGATTTGTTGCGCATACTTGGTCGTCCACAACGAAGCGTACTTCATTGCTTCTGGTAGGTCTGGCACGACCAAAGGGAATTGGCTATCCTCTGGAAGCTCCCATGCTACCAGCACAATCAACAACAAGAGCCACGTGTAGTCGAATGTCTTGCTGAGCTCCTGTGCTTCGCGATAGTTTGCAAGGAACTCTCCACGAAGATAGTCTGACTAGTTGAACTAGACTCCTTCGGGGCACTGGGCTGCTATTGCAACCACATGCGCCGGCACCTCATCGGTGCGACACTTCCTCATCGCCTTCCTTACTAATCTGCATAGCCACCTTTACAGCAGGATCACAGATGTTGGATATTGCATATACACACAACTTATTCACCAACTTAAACTTTTCTTTCATGGCCTCCACGAGGGCTTGCTCAACACCTTTTCCGCCAAATATCATGGCTGGATTTTCTCCTGTATAGGGCAACTGCATGACCCTATGGATCAATCTATCAGTGATGGGTTTTGGCTCCTACAACCATAGACACCCATTATGCACCAAGCACAGTAGCTACTTGATGACTAATACTGTAACTGGGGTGCGGTTGTAGTACGACACCCAAAGCAGGTTGAGCAACCCTGCCTTGTCTACTCCTCTGAGCCACCTCCATGACTCTAATGCGGTCATTCCAGTGGTTGTATCAATGATGTGGCACATTAGCTACTCGGTCACCAGGTGTGGGAACTTCTCATGATCAGCCAAGTCCTAGTCCTCGAGTTTTAACAGAGGAACCCGCACCAAGTGCGGTCCTTCGAAAACAATCTCATTCGACAACAGAGGGGTTTGCAAGGGGGTCTTTCTCTCATCAATATCCTTTGGTGATCAGAAATGGGGCACTAAAGGCTTCTTGTCATGCTTACAAGAACCTCTCCCACTCCAATGCTTATTTATATTCCCCAGATCTATGCTTATGATTGATAATTAGCGGAATTAATAACGTGAAATAGGTATATGTTTGTGTTTGTTTTTATACTGTTTATGTGCTTATTTTTCTTTGCTTATGCTTACATTTAAATACATGCAATAGTAAATAATGCAGCAAATAAGCAAACACAAAAGACAACAATGTAATATGGAGTTCACCCAAACCTCTTGGGCTACGTCTCCTTGAGCTCTAATCAACTTGATTAGACTCTTTGGGAGTATGACTGAATTCTTTTACAAGTTCCACATTCAACTCCAATAGGTTACGACTGAACCATTGGGCTTAGAATGCCATTTTTATCCTTGCTCGTTTGGTTCTCTGGCTCTCAGCTCTTGGCTCTGGCTCTCAGCTCTGGCTCTGGCTCTGGCTGTCGGCTCTTGGCTCTGGCTCTTAGCTCTGGCTCTGGCTCTGGCTATTAGCTCTGGCTCTGGCTCTAGCTCTCAGCTCTGGCTTTGGCTCTTGGCTTTGGCTCTGGCTCCGGCTCTCAGCTTTGGCTTTGGCTCTGGCTTTGGCTCTAGCTCTCGGCTCTGGCTCTAGCTCTTAGTTCTGGCTCTGGCTCTAGCTCTTGCTCTTGGCTCTTGGCTCTCGGCTCTATTAAGTGCTCTGGCTCTACCTTTCCAACCTCTGGTGGCTATGCTCTGTTAAGCACTCTGCTTTATCCAACATCTGAGCATTCACTAGGCCTTCCAATGGATTCCCCATCATCCTTACTCTGCCCACGCATTCACTAAAGCATCCTGTTAACTGTGTTCTTTGTGTGTTTAAAACACAGTTTTCACCTCCCAAAAGCATGGAAGCCCGATCGTTGATCAAAGAATCTGTTTTTCTAATTGAAAGGAACAACAACACGGGGTAACCCAATCGTTTTGTCTTCCCCCTGTAGAAATCTTGAATTCGACACATAATGGAAATACACAGGCGAAACTCATGAAAGCACATCATGAGCTTTTAAAATGGATCTCAAATAGGATGCAATCACCCCTATAATTCCTATCAGGTCTGCACCCATCACAAATCGCAATGTCGCATGGATCTGGTGCTTCGCATTCCTTTGCATTCCTCAATCTCCAATTTCTGATCACTCCGATTGGTGCCTCATCAACTATTGGTGCATCGACCCATCGGCATCTTGGCATATCGGAGGTTAGCATATCGCTGGTTCCATGGCCTGCAGTCTTGCCTCTCTGATTTGAGATCACTGATCACATCTCAACCATTGATTCCTTTTGATCCGACGACTATCACCCCTTTTCCGATTGCTTTATCGACTCATCGCAACATCGTGTATCACTAGTTCACAATCGTAAATCACAATTGCTTTAAGACCGATGCGATGGATCAACGATCACACATCATATGGTCTAAAGGATTGAGGTCCATTTCTTTTCGATAGATTATTGCAATGTGATAATTCGGCAATTGCATATCGCAATCGCTAATGGCCCAAGGTCCTTCCCTTTGGAATGATTGCGATGCGATATTTAACGGTGATCACATATCGCATGTCCTTAAGACTTGCAATCTGAACCTGTATAAGACATATCTCTAATGTGATATTTCCATTGTTCCATTGGAAAAAGGTTGCCGATGCAATTTTTTTAAGGAACTTACGTTTGTTAGAGCCTAGATCTACCTCAGGATGAAGGAAGGCAATCCTAGGATAACCACATACCAAGCTTAACCTAGTAGCTAGCCCTACCAGGTCGGGAGAGGGCTCTCTCCTTGTGAATTTCAGTCAAGATGACTGAATCAAATATGGATTTTATGCTAGGTATAGTAGCTCAGAGGATTTGATTGGATTTGTTTTGGGTTGAAACAACAAGAGAAATGATGATTTGGACTAGGGAATTGATGTCAGTTTCTGCTGGCAAACCTAGTTCAAATTAAGTGCCATGTTCAACCAATTGAAGATTGTAAATTTGAGAAGTATAGGGGAGAAATCCCGCTACCCTGCAGGCATTAGATAAAGGATGAATCTGCAACAACAACTTTAGATGAAAGAGAATCACGAGGTTGCTCAACAGAGCATCTAGCCAAGGATGAATTCTGCTAAGACAACCATTACAACTAACAACAAAATCATCACAAAAGGAGCATCATTACGGATGAATTCCTAACATATCACTTAGATAATATTGTAACAAGGTAGAAAAAAACATAATGTGTAAATGAATTACAGGAAAAACATACTAAACATAACCATTGTGATGAATCCTAGGCCTAAAGGGCAAAAACTGCTTTATTATGATATTCAATAAAAATTTACACAGTCCAAATGCTTCTTCTTGTTGCAAAAATTGAACCTATACACTATGAAATTCATAAAATTTATACATTTAGCTCATCCATGTATTAACGAATTGAGTTCAACCATATTCTTCAAAATAGAATCAGCTACATTAAACTTGGACCGAATGTTTGAAAATAGGTGTTGAAGATGAACTCGTATCTCCTAAACCATAGCACCTGTTACAAAACTGAAAGAGGTTTTTGTATATAAGGTTATTTTGAGAAAAAAATCTCTCGAATTTTGGAAGTTCATTTCCATTTGCTTGGAATCTATGCCACAAAATCATCTCTAAAACAGAAAATCATTAAAAATTTAAATCTGTAAAAATGAGCTTTAAAGATTTAGTCAAATAGTCGAATTCATGACACCTGTGAATAAACGGAAAGAGGTTTTTGTTTTATGGCTCGTGGTTAACAAAAGCCTCCTTTGGTTTTTCAAAATTACGTTCCATATATTGTAAAATGGCACCACATTAAAATGACTAAAACAGTAAAATAAATGAAAAATTTGCTTTGTTTTAATGCAAGCTCCAAATATCACTGCATATCTCCCACATAGTAGCACCTCTGCATAAACTGAAGGATGTTTTTTTTATTTGGTATGTTATGGACAAAAGCCTCTTCCACTTTTGTAAAATTCCTGTTTAAACTGATTTTGTTGTAAACTTGTCCCTGTGTGCAGCAACTAACCTCAAAACATGCATAACCAAGAATCAATCATTCATTTCGATCATATCTCCTAATCCGGGAGTCGGTTACGGGAGTGTGATATACCATTGGAAAGCTCTTTCCGAGCTGCTCCTGATGAACACACTTGTGACATGTTTTTTTTTACTGAATATCATGTACAAAAAATATGACCAAAACCAAAAATAGTAAGAGCTCATATTGATCCCCGGTGACAGGCTGCGAAAACTAGAACTAACAACGTTAACAACATATTTTCCTTTAAAGACCAATTTAATAAAAAAATGTCTCCTTTTGTAAGGACATTGTGTAATTTCGTTTTACAATAAATCCTTCATCCAGAGTTCGTTTTGGTCCATTCAAATTGCAGTAGATTCAGATTGAAGGGATCTATGCAATCAAACTATTTCCAAGAGCATCCTTTGACTTTCATTTTTCTTCTGCGAGGAGAATTCATAGACTTATAAGTCTATGTTAGATCCATTTTGGATCATGCCTTCCCGCTAAAAAGCTTTTGGAATCCACAAGACTAATAAACTGATCTGAACAGTAAACAAGAGTACCTCACCCTATTCTTTCAGCGTCCATACACTTGCCTTGCATAGTGCCTCTGAACCAAAGCCTTTGAACACTTCCTTCCTGGATGTGCTTGTCCCCCTGGTAAGAACTGGTTTCCTCCTTAACTTCTTACAGAACTCCTGCTGAGAAGGTTATAGAAGGTAGTTTGAAATCCTTTGCCTTGATCATTGATCTAAGGTGGCTCAAACCAATGTGAAGTTACATCTGCTTCACAAAATTTTCATCTGTACTTATTTGACATACTATCAACAACAACTGTTAACAAAAATAGGATTGCAGACAACAACTGGATGGCCTAAACTCTTGCTTCATCAAAAGAACCATATTTCACATCTTGTGAACACCTCCATGTCTTTACATCTGCATACCAATGATTGACTAGATAAGAAGCCAATAAAACATGCCTTTAAAACAATTGACCCTTCAAGTCAAGCATGTATAAAAAGAACTTTAGGATCCTTTTTCAAAGATGAAACACTTCTTCATTATCTACATCTTGGAGACCAAATCAAATTTTCTCAAGTCAATATTGCATTACATGCATGTTTACAGCAAAGTAATCAACCCTTCAAGTTAATCACATATACATGTTTAAATACAAGGAAATCATCAACATCCATGTGTTCATGCATATCATGCTTATGCATGCATTTCATCTTTCAACTTTCGCTTAAGCACACTGTACTTTCAAAGCTGAAATGAATATAATGTTGCACAATAAAGTGAGTCTCCTACTCAACTTTTTCCACTCACCTTCTTGGTAAAAACCTGCTACTTGCATTCCATTAACAAAGAAATGCAAATAGATGCATTATATCAATAGACATGCAATCTTAATTGGATAAGAATTCTAACCATCTCTTACCAATCCATTTCAAATGTCCTTCCTTTGTCTGCACATCAGCATCAACATGTGAATCATCTTGAAACACATCAATCATGGGATCTTTCTTCCCATCCCTACCATTCTTTCTTTCCACCCTCTTCAAGTTTTGTGGAAGCATTGTTGGATTCAGAGTTCAACATTTTTCAGCAATATGTCCTTGCTTATGGCAGTAAGTGAAACACATGTGCATCCTCTTGACAACATGATTTTCCTTGTCCAATGGACCTTTGGCTTCTTATTTCCTTTCCTTCCAAAGTTTCTTGTATGTGGCCATTATCTTCCAACATCTAGAAACATTATGGTTAACCAAACCACAAAAGGAACATGCAATTCTTTTCCCATGCTTATGTGGAAATTTATCATGCTTAACATAATCACAAGGAATATGATTAGAACCAAATTATTGCCTTCATGAGGAGGTGAATCGAATGAAGAAGTAGCTCCCTTTGGAACACCATCAACCTCTTCAAGGCTTTCAGAGTTTTCACAACTCTCTGGTTCAAGTGTATGCTTATGAACACCTTCTTGCTGAAAATGATGTTTCAAGCTATTGCATTCCCCATGAATACAATCTTTACACTTTTGAGGTAGAAGACCTGCAATGAAACTCCTTCTTGGAAATGTTTCAATTGTCTTCATGGCAGCTTTGGAACAAACTCCATAATATTGTCCATATCCAAGACCCAAATACTTAGGCCTTTCCTCAACCATTATTGGCTCAACAATACCTTATGCATGTTTGCCCAAGTCTTTTCCTTCATAGCCCATCTTGGACATTAACTTGGAACCTACGCCTATGGTATGTTTTTCAAAAGAACCAATATAAACATTCTTAGAGGAATTTGAAGAAAAACTGGAATTATTTACCTCTTCTTCAAGTTGATACTTGACTAAGGCTTCTTTGGCAACAAAGACTTGTGTCTTCAACTCATGCATCTTTTCCAGATTCATATTTGCAATATGAAGTTGTCTTTCCATTTCTTGTAATTTGTTAGAAAGCAATTGCTTCTCTTCCTTCATGGAATCCAATTGCTCTCTAAGTATGATGCTCTTCCTTCCATCCTCATACATTTCTCTCACCATATCCATCATGGTGAATAAGTCTTTCTTCTTGTCTTCATCAAAGACTCTTGTGAAGAAAGAAGATTTTGAGGACTCATTTGTAGAAGCTGTCATTATCAGAATGAACAAAAGAACTTCAAACAAGATTAACAAAGAGCTTATTCAAGCAACCTTTTTCAACAAACCTCTTGTGCTTCAAGGATTTCTTTGAGGTCCTTTGGGATAAGAAGAATGCCTTCAACCCTTCTTCCTTCTTGTCCTTTCCTAGACTTAGCTTATCAATAGCTTTCCCTGAACCTTTGCAAACTCAAACAACAATCAGTTTACATACAATAAAACAACTAAATTCTTTCTACTGTTTGAACACATTTCAAGTCAAGCAAGCATATAGATTGCTCTGTCAATCAAGCATCCTGATCTGATATCACCTACATCATGATACCACCTACTTTAGTATAACTTAAGCTCTGATATCACCTTCTTTGAAGGTGGGGTTAATTAACCTGATGCTCTGATACCACCTGATCTGAAATGGGGCACTAAAGGCTTCTTGTCATGCTTATAAGAACCTCTCCCACTCCAAAGCTTATTTATATTCCCCAGATCTATGCTTATGATTGATAATTAGCATAATTAATAACTTGAAATAGGTGTATGCTTGTGTTTGTTTTTAGATTGTTTATGTGCTTATTGTTCTTTGCTTATGCTTACATTTAAATACATGAAATAGTAAATAATGCAGCAAATAAGCAAACACAAAAGACAACAATGTAATATGGAGTTCACCCAAACCTCTTGGCTACGTCTCCTTGAGCTCTAATCAATTCGATTAGACTCTTTAGGATTATGGTTGAATTCTTTTACAAGTTCCACACTCAACTCCAATAGGTTACAATTAAACCATTGGGCTTAGAATACCATTTTTATCCCTGGCCGTTTGGCTCTCTGGCTCTTGGCTCTTGGCTTTGGCTCTCGGCTCTGGCTCTAGCTCTGGCTCTGGCTCTCGGCTCTAGCTCTATCTCTTGGCTCTGGCTCTCGGCTTGGGCTTTGGCTCTTGGCTCTGGCCCTGGCTCAGGCTCTCGGCTCAGGCTCTAGCTCTGGCTCTCAGCTCTGGCTCTAGCTCTTGGCTCTGGCTCTTGGCTCTGGCTTTCGCTCTTAGCTCTTGGCTCTTGGCTCTGTTAAGTGCTCTAGCTTTGCCTTTCCAACCTCTGGTGGCTATGCTCTATTAAGCGCTCTACTTTCCCTGACATCTGAGCATTCACTGGGCCTTCTAATGGATTCCCCAACATCCTTACTTTACCCACACATTCACTGAAACATCCTGTTAACTGTGTTCTCTGTGTATTTAAAACACATTTGTTTTCACCTTCCAAAAGCATGGAAGCCTGATTGTTGATCAAAGAATCCGTTTTTCCAATTGAAAGGAATGACAACACGGGGTAACCCAATCGTTTTGCCTTCCTGCTATAGAAATCCTAAATTTGACACATAACGGAAATACACGGGCGAAACTCATGAAAACACATCATGAGCCTTTAAAATGGATCTCAAATAGGATGAAATTGCCCCTATAATTCCTATTGGGTCTACACCCATTGCAAATCTCAATGTTGCATGGATCTGGTGCTTCCCATTCCTTTACATTCCTCGATCTCCGATTTCTGATCACTCCGAGCGGCGCCTCATCAGCTATCGACACATCGACCCAATGAAATTTCGGCATATAAGCGGTCGACATATCACTGGTTCCATGGCCCGTAGTCTTGCCGCTTTGATTTGTGACCGCCGATCGCATCTCGACCGTTGATTCCTTTTGATCCGACAGCTCTCATGCCTTTTCCGATTGATTTATCAACTCATCGCAACATCGCATATCGTTGGTTCACAATCGTAAATCACAATTGCTTTAAGACTGATGCGATGGATAGGCGATCGCACATTGCATGGTCCAAAGGCCTGAGGTCCATTTATTTTCGATATATTGTTGCAATGCGATAATTCGGCAATCGCATATCGCAATCGTTGATGGCCCAAGGTCCTTCCCTTTGGAATGATTGCGATGTGATATTTAACGGTGATCACATGTCCTTAAGACTTGTGATCCGACCCCATATAATACATATCTCCAATGCGATATTTCCATTATTCCATTGGAAAAAGGTTGCTGATGCGATTTATTTAAGGAACTTATGTTAACAACATATTTTCCCTTAAAGACCAATTTAATAAGAAAATTCCTCCTTTTCTAAGGACATTGGGCAATTTCATTTTACAATAACTCCTTCATCTGTAGTCCGTTTTGGTCCATTCAAATTGCAGTAGATTCAAATTGAAGAGATCTATGCAATGAGACTATTTCCAGGAGCATCCTTTGTCTTTCATTTTTCCTATGCGAGGAGAGTTCATAGACTTAGAGGTATATGTTAGATCCATTTTGGATTACGCCTTCCCACTAAAAATCTTTTGGACTCCAAAAGACTAATAAATTGATCTAAATTGTAAATGAGAGTACCTCACCCTCTTCTTCCAGCCTCCATACACTTGCCTTGCATAGTGCCTCTGAACCAAAGCCTTTGAACACTTCCTTCCTGGATGTTCTTGTTCTCTCGGGAAGAACTATTTTCCTCCTTGACTTCTTGTAGAATTCCTACTAAGAAGGTTATAGAAGGTAGTTTGAACTTCTCTACCTTGATCATTGATCCAAGGTGGCTCAAACCAATGTGAAGTTACATCTGCTTTACAAAATTTTCATTTGTACCTGTTTGACATACTGTCAACAACAACTGTTAACAACAATAGGATTACAGACAACAACTGGATGGCCTAAGCTCTTGTTCATCAAAAGAAATATATTTCACATCTTGTGAACACCTTAGTGTCTTTACATCTGCATACAAATGATTGACTAGATAAGAAGCCAATAATACATGCCTTTAAAATAACTGACCCTTCAAGTCAAGCATGTAGAAAAAGAAAGTTAGGATTCTTTTTCAAAGATGAAACACTTCTTCATTATCTCCATCTTGGAGACCAAATCAACTTTTCTCAAGTCAGTATTGCATTACATGCATGTTTACAACAAAGTAATCAACCCTTCAAGTGAATCAAACATACATATTTAAATACAAGGAAATCATCAACATCCCCATGTTCATGCATATCATGCTTATGCATGCGTTTCATATTTCAACTTTCGCTTAAGCACACTATACTTTCAAAGCTGAAATGAATATAATGTTGCAGCAATAAAGTGAGTCTCCTACTCAAATTTTTCCATCCACCTTATTTCTAAAAACCTACAACTTGCATTCCATTAACAAAGAAATGAAAATAGATACATTATATCAATAGACATGCAATATTAATTGGATAACAATTCTAACCATTTCTTACCAATCCATTTCAAGGGTCCTTCCTTTGTCTGCACATCAGCATCAACATGTGAATCATCCTGAAACACATCAATCATGGGATCTTTCTTCCCATTTCTGCCATTCTTTCTTTCCACCCTCTTCAAGTTTTGTGGAAGCATTGTTGGATTTAGAGTCCAACATTTTTCAGCAATATGTCCTTGCTTATGGCAGTAAGTGCAATACATGTGCATCCTCTTGAAAGCATGATTTTCCTTTTCTAGTGGACTTTTGGCTTCTTGCTTCCTTTCCTTCCAAAGTTTCCTGTACGTGGCCATTCTCTTCCAACATCTAGAAACATTATGGTTAACCAAACCACAAAAGGAACATGCAATTCGTTTCCCATGCTTATGTGGAAATCTATCATGCTTAACATAATCACAAGGAATAAGATTAGAACCAGATTTATACCTTTCTCTTTCACCTTTATTGCCTTCATGAGGAGGTGAATTGAATGAAGAAGTAGCTTCCTTTGGAACACCATCAACCTCTTCAAGGCCTTCAGAGTTTCCACAACTCTCTGGCTCAAGTGTATGCTTATGAACACCTTCTTCTTGAAAATGATGTTTCAAGCTATTGCATTCCCCATGAATACAATCTTTACACTTTTGAGGTAGAAGACCTGTAATGAAACTCCTTCTTGGGACTGTTTCAATTGTTTTCATGGCAGCTTTGGAACTTTCTCCATATGATTGTCCATGGCCAAAACCCAAATACTTAGGCCTTTACTCAATCATTATTATCTCAACAATACCCTGTGCATGTTTGCCCAAGTCTTTTCCTTCATAGCGCATCTTGGACATTAACTTGGAACCTATGCCACTGGTATGTTTTTAAAAAGAACCAATATAAACATATTTAGAGGAATTTGAAGACAAATTGGAGTTATTTACCTCTTCTTCAAGCTGATACTTGACTAAGGCATCTTTTGCAACAAAGAGTTGTGTCTTCAACTCATGCATCCTTCCCAGATTCATATTTGTAATATGAAGTTGTCTTTCCATTTCCTTTAATTTGTCAGAAAGCAACTGCTTCTCTTCCTTCATGGAATCCAACTGCTCTCTAAATATGATGCTCTTCCTTCCATCCTCATACATTTCTCTCACCATATCCATCATGGTGAAAAAGTCTTGCTTCTTGTCTTCCTCAAAGACTCTTGTGAAGAAAGAAGAATTTGAGGACTCACTTGTAGAAGTTGTCATTATCAGAATGAACAAAAGAACTTCAAACAAGATTAACAAAGAGCTTATTCAAGCAACCTTTTGCAACAAACCTCTTGTGCTTCAAGGATTGCTTTGAGGTCCTTTGGGATAAGAAGAATGCCTTTAGCCCCTTCTTCCTTCTTGTCCTTTCCTGGACTTAGCGTATCAATAGCTTTCCTTGAACCTTTGAAAACTCAAACAACAGTAAGTTTACATACAACCAAACAACTAAATTATTTCTACTTTTTGAACACCTTTCAAGTCAAACAAACATATAGATTGCTCTGTCAATCAATCATCCTGATCTGGTATCACCTACATCATGATACCACCTGCTCTGGTATAACTTAAGCTCTGATATCACCTTCTTTGAAGGCGGGGTTAATTAACTTGATGCTCTGATACCACCTGATCTAAAATGGGGCACTAAAGGCTTCTTGTCATGCTTACAAGAACCTCTCCCACTCCAAAGCGTATTTATATTCCCCATATCTATGCTTATGATTGATAATTAGCAGAATTAATAGCTTGAGATAGGTGTATGCTTGTGTTTGTTTTTAGACTGTTTATGTGTTTATTATTCTTTGCTTATGCTTACATTTAAATACATGCAATAGTAAATAATGCAGCAAATAAGTAAACACAAAAGACAATAATGTAATATGGAGTTCCCCCAAACCTCTTGGGCTACGTCTCCTTGAGCTCTAATTAACTCGATTAGACTCTTTGGATTATGGTTGAATTCTTTTACAAGTTCCACACTCAACTCCAATAGGTTACGACTGAACCATTGGGCTTAGAATACCATTTTTATCTCTGGCCGTTTGGCTCTCTGGCTCTGGCTTTGGCTTTGGCTCTGGGCTTTAGCTCTGGATCTTGGCTCTGGCTCTAGCTCTGGCTCTCGGCTTTGGCTCTCGCTTTGGCTCTGGCTCTTAGCTCTGGCTCTAGCTCTTGTCTCTAGCTCTCGACTCTGGCTTTGGCTCTTGGCTCTCGGCTCTGTTAAGCGCTCTAGCTTCGCCTTTCCAACCTCTGGTGGCTATGCTCTGTTAAGCGCTCTTCTTTCTCCAACATCTGAGCATTCACTAGGCCTTCCAATGGATTCCCTAGCATCCTTACTCAGCCCATGCATTCACTGAAGCATCCCTTTAATTGCGTTCTCTGTGTTTAAAACACATTTGTTTTCGCCTCCCAAAAGCATGGAAGCCCGATCGTTGATCAAAGAATTCGTTTTTCCAATTGAAAGGAATGGAAACACGAGGTAACCCAATCGTTTTGCCTTCCTCCTATAGAAATCCCAATTCGACACCTAACGGAAATACATAGGCGAAACTCAAGAAAACACATCATGAACCTTTAAACTGGATCTCAAATAGGATGCAATCTCCCTTATAATTCCTATCGGGTCTGCGCCCATCGTAAATCACAATGTCGCATGGATTTGGTGCATCCCATTCCTTTGCATTCCCCGATCTCTAATTTCCGATCACTCTGATTGGCACCTCATCGGCTATCGTCACATCGGCCGATCGGCATTTCAGCATATCGGTGGTCGGCATATCACTGGTTCTACGGCCCGCAGTCTTGCCTCTCCGATTTGCGATCACCAATCGCATCTCGAATGTTGATTCCTTTTGATCCGATAGATATCACCCCTTTTCCAATTTATTTATTGGCTCATCGCAATATCACATATCACTGGTTCAGAATCGTAAATCACAACTGCTTTAAGACCTATGCAATGGATCGACGATCACACATCACATGGTCCAAAGGCCTGAGGTCCATTTATTTTCAATAGATTGTTGCGATGCGATAATTCAACAATCGCATATCGCAATCATTGATGGCCCAAGGTCCTTCCCTTTGGAATGATTGTGATGCGATATTTAATGGTGATCGCATATCGCATGTCCTTAAGACTTGCGATCCGACCTTGTATAATACATATCTCCAATGCGATATTTCCATTGTTCCATTGGAAAAAGGTTTCCGATGCGATTTATTTAAGGAACTTACATTAACAACATATTTTCCCTTAAAGACCAATTTAATAAGAAAATGCCTCCTTTTCTAAAGACATTGGGCAATTTATTTTTACAATAATTCCTTCATCCAGACTCCATTTTGGTCCATTCAAATTGCAGTAGATTCAGATTGAAGAGATCTATGCAATGGGACTATTTCCAGGAGCATCCTTTGAATTTCATTTTTCCTCTGCGAGGAGAATTCATAGACTTAGAAGTCTATGTTAGAACCATTTTAGATCATTCGGTACCTTGGCCTTGCCCTTACGCGGAGGGATGTACTCAGGGAACAGAGTGATAGGGTCAGCACCCTGGGCTTCAACCTCCTCAACATCTACTCCCGCATCCTCATCATCCATCAGGATGTCTTCAATTTCTTCCTCCTCCGGCTCTAGATTTATGGCTTTTCCCTTCTCTTGTGTGGTAGGCTTCGGTGGGTTTCTTCTTGGCGATGCACACACCGATATTGCAGGCTGCTTGCCCTTCTTATCCTTCATGGTCTCCTTTGTTGGGTTCAGCTTTGGTCTTGACGTCCTCGGTGATTTGGGGACTTTCGCTAATACTTCGGCAACCTTGGGAGCAACTTCTTCAGCCTCCATCTCAATTTTCGACAGTGACTCCTCTGCTTCGGTATCTATAGCTTCTGTGGGCGCTGACATGATGTTCTGCAAGAACTCCTGTGTCTCCTTTAGCAATGTCTCAAATACTAAACTGGCTATCAGAAGTTCGTAGTGCTAGCGATTCATGTGTGCCTGAGAGCTCAACAACTCAATTCTCAAAATGGCAAGTGTTTTTTGTTGGACAACCACTTATAATTTATAGGGCATTTTGAATTCAAATTCAACTGTTCCCCCCAAATTCAGCTCATTAATTCCGGATTGGTGGCAAATTTTCAAGGATTTGACCCATAAATTTCGTCTTAAATGCTGGCCACCCGCTTCGTTTGGCTGCATTTCTACCATCAAATCATGAACAATGACTTTAACGGTCACTTTTCGACCGACCTATGGATTTCTCCCTGGGTAGCGCAACTCCCCTCGCACTACCACGAACCTTGTGACACTTCCTTACTTCACACAATCCTCCAATCACGCAGCCCCCCAACTCGGGAAATGTAGTTTATAGTCCCACGCCTCCTTTCAGCTGCCTGGAGTGCTAAGAATATGCTACCTTCACATAGTCAAATGGTCGAACCTTCGGTGTGTGGATTTAAGTGACTACCATTCACCTTTCTTGGGAAGGGATCTCCATTCAATTTGACCAACTGAACCACTCATTCGTTAGTAATCTCCTTAATGACATAGGGCCCTAACCAATGCATTCTAAATTTCCCTGGAAATTTATCAAACTTGCTTTCATATAACAAAACTAGGTCATTTACCTTAAAGTGCACAGCTTAATGTGCCAATCATGCCATGATTTTTCGTGTTGATTTTGGACTTGTTGTGAAATTCAGCTAGAAATATTCCTTCCTCAAGCTCAGCCAGTTGTGTGAGCCTCTCCTCTAGGGCCCCGCGATCAATCATACCCGTGAGTGCCACTATGCGTAGACTAGGTACCATGTATTCCATGGGCATCACTGCTTCAACACCATATATAAGTCTAAAGGGTGTTTTTCCAGTCAACTTCTTGTACATCATCCGATAGGGCCATAGTTCTATGGGTATGCATAGGTCCCAATCACTTCGCTGAGTGTTGCAAACCTTGGTCAGTGCGTTCTCTATCACTTTATTGAATGCTTCCACTGTCCCATTAGCCTGCAGGTGATAAGGCGTGCTCTTTTGGTGATATACCTAAAATTCCTCCGTTAGCACACTGATCGTTTCATTCAGAAAGTGCGTATCGCTATCACTCATCAAGATCTGTGGACACACTTGAATCATGTCAATACATACTCAATGAGGAAATTTGCAGTAGTTGCACTTGTACAATCCTTAATAGGCTTTGCCTCTACCCATCGAGTCAAATAATCCATCGTGATGATAAAGTACCTTGCTCCCGTCTTTCTTGGGGTTGGATGGGTCCCACAAAATCTATCACCCATTTCTCAAAGGGTTGTAATATGCTTTGCAATATGCTTTCAAATCCTGATGGATGGTTGGCCATTGTTGTGTGTGGAGCATGATTGTTCAAAGGTCTTTGTTTCAGCTGGATGTATACCCCAGGAAGTTTGTACAGCCCTCCACGCAGGGGGGTGCAGGGGGG
>APFE030371214.1:106158-136346 GCA_000404065.3 Pinus taeda | reverse complement strand
ATAACAGATCTTGCAAGAATGGAATTAAAGGATTTAAAGTTTTTAGATCAGTTTGGTAATGATTATATGGCTAAGATCTATAAATCTAATCTTACCAATGATTCCACTCAAAAGATTTCATTCCTCTCAAAATTGTCTGGTAATTTAGGTGATTTGATTATGAAAGATCTAAAATTTCAAGGGAAAAAGATCAAACAAATTTATTGGATAGATCTCTTATTTAGATGTCAAGAAAAAGTTAAATATCTTTGTTGGCAGAAGACAGCTCAAAACTTTTCTCCTGGTCTTGATGTCTGTCGTTCTGTATTACCATGGATGCCATTTAAAAAGAAAAATCCAAAAGGTATGGCAAATACAGGCCCAAAAGAGTAGCTAATCCCAGAAGGTCGTTCAGAAAATTTAAATATTTGAAAAAGCGCAGGCAACCAAAAAGAAACAATAAATGTTTTATTTGTAAACAAGAAGGTCACTTCGCCCGAAAATGTCCTAAAAGCTCATCCAACAAATTGAAAGCTTGTATAGAAATTCATGATTTTGTAGATAATTGGTCTATAGTTGATTCGAAATATGAAGTATCAGATGTGTACATATTAACCGATGCTTCTCTGTTAGATATTGAGTCAGTCCCTGATACGAGCCAAAAAATGAATATCTGCTATGGTTGTTCTGAATCTGAGAATGAAACTGACTTGAATTTCAGTGACAAATACAACTCAGATGATTATACTGATGAGATCTCTGAAGATTTTTCAAATAAGATAGTTTCTTCTGTTTCTGCTCTCTCTACAACTCAAGGTACTAAGAATTCACAATCCGTTTTAAATTCTCTGCCTCCACAATCCACGATGAATTCTTTTTGCCCTTATCCAAAGACAGTCTCTTCATCATCTTCATCATTACCTGTTCCCACAACTGTTAATACAGATGAAAGCTCTTTTCTCAAAAAGATTGTTAAAACAAACAATCTTCTTTATATTCCTGTTGAAGTCCAAGTAAAAGGAGAATGGATCACTGTGGATGCATTCATTGATACTGGTGGTTCCAATAATTAAACTCGCCCATATTTATTCAAAGGTTTATGGAAGCCTCTGAAAAATATTCTGATTTCTAAGACCATTGGCGGCTCCGTCAATCCCACTCATTATGTTGACAATGTGTCTTTAAAAGTTGGGGGGAGTATTGTGAAATTTTCTACAATCTAGCACTATGATGCCTCTGCAAGTTTGTTTCTTGGAATGTCGTTTATCAATGCTTTGTTTCCCATTAAAATTAGTGAAGACAATGTCATTCTGAATATAAAAAAGAAAGCAATTTCAATTCCAAGATTGACTTTGTCTAACTCAGAAGCCAGAAGAGAAAACAACCAAAAGAAGGAAGGTATGAAAAAATCAAAAAAAACTTCACATGGTTGGAAAGAAGTATTGTAGATTTATGAAGAAAGGAGTCAGACAAAGCCAAAACAAAAGGCAAATAGAAATCTTGATTGGTCTCTTGAACAAATGGCTATATATGATGAATTGTTGAAAAGTTGTTCTGAAAATCCTCAAGCATTTTGGAGTGTAGAAGTCCCCAGCAAGAAATAGTAACTCTGCACGACAACAAGGTAAAAGGAAAATTTATACCCTGCACTCCAGCAGATGAAAAAGAAATAAAAAAGCAGATTGAAGAATTATTAAATCTCAAGCTGATTGAACCTAGTTCTTCTCATTATTCATGTTCTGCTTTCCTGGTAAGAAATCACTCTGAAATAGTCAGAGGAAAGGATCGAATGGTGATAAAATATAAGCCATTGAATGCTATCACAAAAGGCTTTAATTATCCTCTGCCCCGCCAGGAAACAATTATGCAAAAAATTCAGAACAGCAAGATCTTCAGTAAATTCGACATGAAATCTGGTTATTATCAGATACAAATCAAAGAAGAAGATCGTCTCAAAACTGCTTTTACATGTCCCGCAGGTTTCTTCCAATGGAAAGTAGTCCCATTTGGTCTGAAGAATGCTCCAGCTTTCTTCCAAAGGCGAATGGACTATATTTTCGGTAAATATTGTTGGCATTATGTTTCTGGTATGGTTATATGTTACAGATGTTGTACTTGATGGCAACACCCATGGCATGGCTCTCAATATGATGAGAATTTAAAAAAAAGAGTTTATTTCATGTGGAGAAAAGCTCACGGAATTTTATGCAGAGAAAAGTTTATTTCATGTGGGAAAACTTACCTTTGGTCCATGGTAGTTAGTCCTTGGAATTTGAACCTATGGAGAAAAGTTTATTTCATGTGGGAAAACTTACCTTTGGTCCATGGTAGTTAGTCCTTGGAATTTGAACCTATGGTTTTTGGACCATGGCATCTCGACAGACGTGTTGATCCCTAGTATTGAGTTGATGGTATTGGTTTGTTATGGTTTTGGCCCATGGTATTGTTTTATTTTATTATTATTATTGAGCCCCATGATCCATGATTTGAGGAAGAGCTTGCCTATATAAAGCAAAGGAGATCATTTGGCTTAGGTATGCTTTTGGGTTGAATATCTTAAGATCTGAAATATTGGGTTATTGTTTCAAAAGCTCGATCTATATGAAAGTGAAGTGGAAAGAAAATCTGTGAAGGGTGATCTCTTGAGCATTGTAGCTGCGGAAGTGAGGAGGCGCCGCAGAAGATGCCGCAGGAGTCGCCGCAGGAGGCGCCACAAGAGTCGCCGCAGGAGGCGCCGCAGGAGTCGCCGCAGGAGGCGCCACAGGAGTCGCGCCGCAGGAGGGCGCGCAGGAGTCGCCGCAGGAGGCGCCGCAGGAGTCGCCGCAGGAGGCGCCGCAGGAGACGCCGCAGGAGACGCAGCAGGAGCACCGCAGGAGACGCCGCAGGAGCACTGCAGGAAGACGCTGCAGGGGGCGCCGCAGGAGGCGCTGCAAGAGACGCCGCAGGAGGCGCCGCAGGAAGACGCCGCAGGAGGCGCCACAGGAAGACGCTACAGGAGGCGCCGCAGGAGGAGCCGCAGGAGACGCCGCATGAGGTGCCGTAGGAAGAAGCCGCAGGAGGTGCCGCAGGAGATGCCGCAGGAGGCGCCGCAGGAAGACGCCGCAGGAGGCGCCACAGGAGACGCCGCAGAAAGTGTTCTGGGTTTAATTTTCTGTTATTTTGGATCTGGTTATCTGGGTGACTTACTGGTACTTGATGATCATTTGATATTTATGGATCCAGTTTGAAAATTTATGAAAAGTGGTCCTTGAAAGAAAAGAAGTAGGGGGTTGTAGCTCCCTTCCAGGAGAGACTGGAAAACGAGAGAGAGTTGTAGCTCTCTGCAGGTTGCAGCCTGCGTACTGGTAAAGGACTGCACCAGTACAAGACCATTGTAAAAGGAGTTTCTAATTTGAAAGAAGATAGAGACATATTGCAGCAGGTGGTTTTCACCCACATTGGGTTTCCACCTTATATCTGGTGTTCTTTGATGTGACTGTCTGCTTTTCTTGTTCATGCTCATTATTTATGGTATTGGTATGCAAAAATAATTCAAAGTATAAATAAGGAAGTTTTGGTAAAAGAATTAGATAATACTGATTCACCTCCCCTCTCAGTATTATTGTCAACAAATATGATTTTATTGTTATTTATATTGATAATATTTTGATTCACAGTCAAGATCTTGAATCACATTTGAAGCATTTATAGATATTTCTTAAAGAAGTGAAACAGCATGGAATTGTATTGTCAGAACGAAAAATGCTTATGTTCCAAGATAGTATTGATTTCTTGGGTATTCATGTTGTAAATGGAAAAATTCAGATGCAACCCCATGTGTTGACCAAGCTATCTGAATTTCCCAACCAATTGCATGATACAAAAATGATTCAGCAATTTCTAGGAATATTAAATTATGTGGACAAATACATTCCTAGACTGTCAGAAAAAACTACCCCAATACGACGACATTTGCATTCTGGATGGTCACCAGAAGCCACAGCAGCAGTTCAATTGTTAAAATCTGAATGCAAACATATCCCAGAGCTCAAACTGCCAGGCAATGGATTTCTTATTCTTCAAACTGATGCATCCGATAATTTTTGGGTAGCCATCCTTTTTGAAAGAAAGGAGGATACAGGAGAAGAACTTTTATGTGCATATGCATCTGGAGAATTTTTAAGTCATCAGAAAATTACTTTCCAGTAGAAAAAGAAACTCTTTCCATTTTCAATGGCATACAGAAATTTGAGTTATATTTAGCCCCTGCCAAGTTCTTGATAAGAACAGACTCAATGAATTTCAAGTATTTCTTATCAGCCAAAATCTCAAAACAACTCGCAAGAGGTAGATTATTGGCATGGCAGATATGGTTTCAAATGTATGATTTTGATGTTGAATGGGTTCCAGGCATCTCAAATTATTTGACCGTCTCTCTTACCAGAGAAATGAACAAGGCCAATGTTCATAACAAAAGAACTGATCTTTTTGTAATTCCAGGTAAAACTTCTGCAAATGATAATCTTGAAACTTTTGCAAAAAGATTTTAGATTCTTGAATTAGTTCTTCGTGATGTGACTGAAGAAATTAAAAAGGTTATTGGAATGAGAATGCGAAGAAATCAATGGATACAGAGATGTCAAGATTGGTAGTCCAAGAATGTTGGTGTTTTGTTGGGTCTAGAAGAAGAATTGGTAAAGGTATATCCTCTGCCAAATATGAAGGTAAAGCTTTATTTCAAAACTCTTGATGATTGCTAGACTAAAGAATATACTGAAACCATGATCATGGTTTTGTAAACCCTGAATTATTATCAAATTATTGGAGGTATAGACTTCTCTTTTATTGTTTATACTACTGCTAAAATGTTAGATCTAGATGAAATAAATATGACAGAAAGAGTTGGAATATTTTTAAAGTCTTTAAGAATTCCTGATCTATTCGAAGAACTTTATGCTACATTTCTGGAAAGAAATGATGAGAATTTTGCAGGAACAGATTCATTTCCTCAATATGAATTGTTTGAACCATTTGCAGACTGGGAAATAAGAGATGGCCATTGCCAAAAAAATCCACAAACTAGAGCTTCTCAATGTGTTGAAAGGACATTACAATATCTAAGAACATTCTCAACACCATGGGACTATCAGAGCTTAGAGTTCAGAAATCCTATTATCCCAAATCCTTTTGCACAATTATATGGACCTGAAAGAATTGTTGCATCTGTGATAGCCAACAATAGTGAAGAAATCAAGAAGCTCACTCTTTGGCTCAAGGAATTTCATAGCCTCAAGTTGCCTGAAAAATTGTCTATGATTAGAACATTAGAGACACTTCAGGGAAGATTTGGAGTAATCAAATTGCTGATTAAGCAAAAGGCATTAATTACTGTTAGTGTTATGGCCGGAATTTGGAGTGATGATGTAGTTTGTTTGATTAATCTCTTATTGACTACAAAGGTATGTTCATCAATGATTTTTGAATTAGGGTGGCAACAACAAGAGAATATCAATCATAACTGCAAGTTGTGGATCCAATGCGCCATAGAACGATTTGTCAGCATGTTCCAAATTTTCAACTGGGAATTATTAGATGGAGTGGAAATGTCAGTTCAGACAATGCTTGATTTCTGTAAAAGCAAAAAGGATTCCTTCCTTGACATAGAGATAGACCCATTTGCCTATGTTAATAGGTGGACCAAAGGTGATAATGAATATATATTCCCGCAAATGAATCTCTATGTTACGACCGACACAATAATGTTTAATACGGGACAATCTTCACAGGCACCACTAAAAGGAGAATCTTCTACAGTCGTGATAAAAGAAAAAGTAGCTACAGCGAAAGGAAAAGAGAAGGTATCTGATGAAAAGGAAACCATTTTTGTAGATCTGTACCAAGATGCTCAAGAGCAACATGACCCCACATGGGAAAACGAGTTAAATCAATCTTGGTTAAACCAAAATCTTCCTTCTTCCTCATCTGAAGCACATGATCCCGATTCAAATTATGATAGTTACCGAAGTCCGATGGGACCTTGGTAGTGCATTTTATTTTTTATTATTGTACTCAAGAATATTGAACAAACACTGTCTGGACTAGTAACGTCTGGCAGGACCTTCAATAATTCTCATATGTTTTAGATCTATAAGTATGAGTCTTGTGTGTATGTATAGACATCAGTGAGTGAGTAAGTGAGGGTATGTGTGTGAAAGAGTGTGTGTAATCTGTGCTTTAAGAGACCAGAGACTAGAAAGCTCTTCTCTGAGGCATAACTTGGTATGTAACATCTTTATTTGAATTAATTATGAAGCCTGTTGGGCCGCCTGTCTAAGGTCAGTTTGTTCCCAGATCGCCTTAAGTCAGGAGTGTAAAGCGAGTTGAAGATCAGAGGAGTCGTGTATGTCCTCGTATTTCCTGTGCCCATGGTGGATGGTTGAGGAATTTCATCATACTCTTCAGATATTTAAGTTACAGAGTCCATCATCTTTTCTTTGGTATTTGCAGACTGGGATCCTAAATCATCCAAAACTTCCTCTGCATGTGCACACCATGTGGTAAGGTAATTACCAATTTGATAGGTCTGATCTAAATCAGTGGTGTTTAATGCATTATGCTCTATTAAGGGACCACAGTCAGCTCAGGTCGGAGGCTGTTTTGATACAGAAGAGGTGATACAAAATTTTGTCTTAGGAGGCCATTTCCCACCTTTTACAAAATGATAATTTACGTATTGCCATTCTTCAACAGGGGGAAACTGGGTATGAGAAATACGGTGCACTTTATTTTCAGCTAAGAAAGATTTAGATTTAGGTATATACAGTTTAGTTGGTGACAACTGTGGTTCAGAAAGACTGACTTCTTCAACTGGAGGGAGATCTACGCATCTTGAAGAAGAGGCTTCAGTAGAAGGCACAGGGATTACATAACGTCGTGGCCTGACGATAGGTCTAGGAATCTGTGGTTTTGGAGGAATAAGCTTTACTTGACCATTATTAATCAAGATTATTTTGAGTTTTGACTCAAGCTTGCGACTATCTGCAATCGACTTATATTGAAAATACCAATTGCTTGGAAATTTAGTTTGGTCATACAGAACACCTTCAACTTGAGCATTTGAAAGACCAACAGTAACACAATCCTTTAGAATAGGTTGTTTTAGTTTAGGATGGGCGGTGTTGGTTAGCTGAAAAGAAGCTTGAACCAGTGTAGAAAGATACTCACTATCTTCTATCATTTGAAGACCTTGAACTCCTACTAAGAGTTTCCAACAATCTTTAAGATGGACATCATTTAAGCTGATTGAGTACAGGTTAAGCAAACATGTATTACAAATGTTTAAAGAATAGTCTTACAAATGGATACAAAACATGCATGAAAACATGCTAGCCTGAGACAAGCTTTTGAACTAAGAAAAAGTTCCAAGACACATATGTACACCATACATCACTAGTTCTAGTAGTGGTACATTGGAGCCACTCGTCGCTCCTGAAATAACAGACTACAGACTCTCAAGGCTATGTGGGTGGAGCCAAGGTGAAAATTCATTTGCTCATACAATGAGGGGGTATATATAGCCAAGGATGATGCTTGACCCTTGCGACTCTTGGACTTCCCTCATGACCATTCAACTTCCTATGAATTTTCAACTTCATGTGACTCTTCAACTTCATATGTGTGTCTCTTGGACTTTCACATTACATTACATTTTATTACAAAACGTATGGCCCATAGTAGTGATGTGGCCAAGACAACTCATGACACAACTCAACATGACACCACTGACATGTACTAGCTGACTGTGGTGTCCATGTCGGGTTGTTATGTTGTTGAGTGATGGATGTGCTCTTGGTGTGTTGTGTCTTCACCTCTGCATGGAAAAGTGTTGTGGGTTCTTCAATGGTCTTGTTCTTTGCTTGATGGTTCATAAACATATATCCCTTTCGCTTGTCACTCAATGTGCTTGGTACCTGTTGATGCCTTGAAAATCGTTGCAACAACAATGGGGGATAACCACCCGGTCCGGACCTTAAAGTAGCTCCTTTTCCGTTTGGTGTGGTGGCTCCAATTGGTTTAACTAGGTCCAGTTACCTTCTCCCTATTGCTATTGGTTTATGATGTATCTTTACCTACCAATAGACATGGATATCAGATCACTTCTCCTTGCTGATCAGGCAAGAGAATGACTCTTAAGCTGATTTGGGTTCAACCAAGCCACAACTAAAATTTTGCCTCTTTGAAGAGAGGACTTAAAAGAATGTAGAATTTACTCTAAATGCAAGCTTATTCTATGATGTCAGCAAAAGAAACTAATCTAAATCCTATCTTAATTAGGCAGATATAGATCTAACCCAACTAAGAGCAAGATAATTAAAGTATTGGGATTTAAATATGTCTTGTTTATAATGAATATCAAGTTAATGAAAGTAGTTCAATTAACTGATATTATGGTTACCAAAACACATCCTATTGAGACCTCTTAACTGAAATAATAAACCAACAACATTCAGGAAGTAATTCACAAAAATGATATTAATTATCAAATCAGTGAATCCAATAATTGAATAATGACATGTGGAAATAGTTCACAACACATTACCATTCAATAAATCAGTTTTATAAGACAGATTTCTGACTAAATAATTACTCAGAAATCATATTTTAATTCATAAGAGCAGAGATACATAATAACAACATTGAGACAAATTACCCATATTGACAATAGTGCACAAACATGAATAAACTGAGACATTCCTGTTACCATAAAAATGAAACTGATATTTGAAACAGTAGTATTAAAAATATCAATTCATTGCATCCATTTCTCTGATCTTGGTCTCCAACAGTCCTTTACATTGCTTGAACTTCTACCTTCAAAACTAGAGCCACAATAGTGCAAACTCTGCCCCTCATACATAATTCAAGATACAAAGGGAAAATCCTCAATAATCCCAGATCTGAGATTTTCTCTCCTCCCTCCTACAACCTTAAATTCCTATTACAGTAGTGCTTTTAGAATTCTAAAATTGCATAGGAGAGCAGCCCCTTATTACATTCTGCAATCTATTATTTATAATATTTGTGAAGGAATTTTGGAGAGGAGAGTTTTTTTAAGAGAGATCTACCAAATCCAATTTTATTTGCTCCAAAAATTCTAATCTTCAATTGCTGGAGCATTCTCATCGACTGAGATCTTTTTCTCCATATTTCTCCCATTGTTTTCCTGCAAAAAGAAATCAAAATAAATTAAGATGCAACAATAAAATCAAAATGGCATTGCTGGCATTTAAATCAAATCCAATCAAATTCTATTTAACTAAATAATTGAAAATAAAATATAAGCTCTCTATTGATGCCTAGGATGATTTAATTGGCCAAGAATATTATTACGAGTGAATCTACAATTAGAAGAGGCTTAGATAAATGAAAATAAAACTCAGAAAATTGATTTTGTTTTCAAAATTCGGAGCTTGATCTTCTATTTGATTTTTGACCCAATAAATGACCAAGTCTGTTAGTGAAACTCCTCAGAAATATTCTCCTTGATTTTATCTTTCCAATGAGCCATCCTGGGCCTCATTTGGCCAAGTATAACTCAATCTATGAACCTCCAAATTTGATGGATCAAATCTGGCATAAATCTAGAAATTTTGGTGCTGGGCTAAAAATCTAATTCTAAATTAAAATTCTAATTAATTCTAAATTAATTATTAATTATAAACTAAACTAATTATTAATCTAATTAACTGATATTTAATTAGCTATTTATAAACAAATTTAATCTAATTAAAAACCAATTAATATTAATCTAAATGATATTTAAATTTAAATTTAATTAAATATTACATATGTTTTTTTTTTGTGTAAATCAGACTAATTCTATTATAATACAAAAAACTTACAGCGAGTTACATCCGCCACCCCGAGATGGCTACTTGAGCAGTTTAACATACTTAGACTGAGACTGAGCCTGAGAGAAAAAAGGACTATGAAACTGTCCGCTGACTAGAACCATCCGAAACTGAACCCTGGACATGAACCATCCACAACTGAACCTTCCACTCCCTGCCTTGGCGAGGGAGGAGTTTACAAACCCAAACATGACTGACATAGATTGACATTACAGACGCAGACTTTAAAATCGACACTCCAAGACCTGAGGGATGCGACCCAACCCCATACATAGACTGACACTCCTGACTAACTATTGCAGCTACAACGATAACCAAAAACTGAAACAAGATAATCCATACCACCCCGAACGACCACGCCGTGTGCCTAGGTGCATGGATTTGGTGGCTCCTCCACCGCTGGACTGATAAATGCACCTGGTTTCTCCTCCTCCACTATGCACCCAAAGGAGTCTGAGGCACTCGTGTCTGTATATGACGCGTCGTCTCTCGCAGACTCGCTTGGTCCAGCTCTATCACCCTCCACCGCACCCGTGGCTTCCGAAGGCTGTAGTTGCTGACCCCGAACAGGCGAGGATGGCCGTGGTGCTGCGGGGGCTTCTGGTCGGTCGGCGTGATCGCACTTTTCGATGTGCACTGAGACAAAGTAGACCGCATTGTCCAGCAGGCAAGGGATCCTGAAGCAGGTAGTCGGATGCCCCCCAAACGGACACACCATGGCTCTTCCCCTTCCCCTGCCTCTTCCGTGCGCTCGGCGAGCTCCGAGTGAGCTGATTTCCTCCGAGGATGCTGAGGAGCATGGCAATGAGGCCCGCCCTCTGGCACTGCCTCTTAAGCCCCCTTGTCTGCAAGCGCCACATTGCCGCTCACGTGGAATTCTGTGGATGACATAAATCCAATTCTACCCAGAGGTTGCGAGTGCTGTGCACCACTGAGGATGCTGAGCCCGTGCAACAGCTTGCACACCAAATTCAAAACCGGAAATGGAGAACAAGTATGAACAGCCGTGCTTACCACCCCGGTTGAGAGCTGAGCCCGTTCAGAAGCTGCATGGAGTGAACCGCTTCCTGATGGCCGAGCCGACCAGAACCAAAGGATCACATTTCGAACCAGGACATAAGGGAATTGAGATGTCGTGACACCCAGAGCTTCTGGAGGTCGAGGGCACTCGTAAACCAAGCTGCTACCAGACAGAGTGACACACCATGTATCTACCCAGAGCACAGAGCCACGAATTCTCTGCGAATCTGAGCTTAAAACCAGGGCCTCCAGAGCCGAGGGCCAAGGTTGGTGCTTGGGCTTATGCACCTGTGGTGCCAACATCCAAGAACCAGACACCCCACTCACCTGCGTGACCAGACAGACCTTTCTCCAGATAGAGCTTCGCTCTCCCTCTCGCCAGAACCCTCTCATCGTTGATCTGAGGCAACTGACCGATATACCCGTGCACCCGGTTATTCTCCCTCCTCCTCCATTAATGTTGGTCGGACAGAATGAATGCCTTCTCGAGGCTTCGGGCCACTTGGCCTTTAATGAGGCCGCCTCCTCCATTAATTCGTTACCTAACACCCGCATCCGGGGGTTGGAGATCCTGATTTTCCAGGGAGAGGCAATCCTACTGTAGTTGAGTATTTGTTGTGTCATTGAGATTACCTGAGTAGGGGTGATTATTCAGATCAACTCCTTGATTGGCTAGACGGTCTGCTACCTTATTGGCAGATCATTTGACATGCTAGAAGATGACACTATTGGGCTTTCTGAGCCTTACCTCCAGTGATTCCAGTCTGCTGAGCAATCTCCAGCTTGAGGCGACTTTGGTTGCGGGTGTTCCTGCCTGAATCCTGATAGCTGCATTGATGAGGATCTGGGAGTCTCCCTCTGCTACCAGCGGATAGAACCCCTGTTGATCAGCTATGCATAGACCTTTCCATAGACCTTCCGATTCGGCAGCATTATTGGTGTCATTTCTGATCGAGCCGAAGAAGACGTGCTGGATGATCCCTTTATCATTTCTGATTACTCCTCCATATCCTGCGGGACCTGGATTCCCCTTGGCAGCCCCGTCGAAGTTCAACTTAAAAGAAGCCAAGGCTGGGGGGGACCAATGCAAAGGGGAGAGAATCTTGTTATGGAGCTGAGTGGGAGCAGAGGGAGAGTAAGATACATGAAGATCCCAGGCCTTCCATATGGTTAGCTCTTAGGGAGACGACGGCCAATCCGTCTCTTGCCATATCCTGAGCGCTAGAGTCTCTTGCAGGCTTTGCTTGAGAAGTATCCAAAGAATGTCTGGAGGGTGTTTCCTGTTGTTAAAGACTCTGTTGTTCCTCTCCTTCCAGAGGTTCCAGTAAAGAAAACCTGGGATGAGTGTCCATAGAGCGTTCAGTATTGGACTTTGATATGGTGTCTTGGGCCAAGTTCTCAAAAGATTTGCTATGTCCCCTTGACGATTTCCCATTCTTTGAGTGCATCTGTCAATTTGGTTCCAGAGTTGAATTGCAAGGGGGCATGTTTCCATCAAATGCATAATGGTCTCTGAATGCATGGAGCAGTTTGGGCATTGGGATGGACCAATGAAACCTCTTCGTTGCAGATTATCCCAGGTGAGGATTCGTTTTTTGCTTAAAAGCCATAAAAAGGTGGAGACTTTGGGCCACAATTTGGGTTGCCATATGTTGCGCCATAGCTGATCCTTGTCATTGGAGTTTTGAGCATACCGCAGATTATATGCTTCTTTTGTGGTGAAGACTCCTTTCGTTGTGTGCCCCCATCTTAATCTGTCCTACTGATTTGACCTTTTGATCTTTCTGTGACTTAATTCTAGTTCAATTTCTTCATAGTTTTCCCCTTGCCAATCCTCCTGCCAGGTACTAGCTGGTCTCCATTGTTGATAGTCTGTACTTGTATGCTGCTGCCAAAACTGAGATATGCCTGCAAGATTATTGCGTTGCATATGAGTTTGCCAGAGAGGTTTATGAAAGAGTGAGGCTAGTGTCGGGAGCTGCTACCAAGAGTCTTCCCAAAAACGCGCTAAATTCCCTGTATGTACTTCCCAGAAACTATTCTCTTGTATAAATGTGCTATGAATGTTTGTTGCATTCCAGATCATGGAGCCTGAGCTGCTTGGATTGAATCTAATCAAATCCTCCCAGCTACTGCCAGGCGCGTATTTTGCTTGCCAAAGCTTTGCCCATGGTATTTGAGGTTTGACAAGCCAGTTCCACCATACCTTTGCGCCCATTGTGTTGTTACTGTGCAGGGGGTCCCGTAGGCCCAATCCACCATTGAACTTTTGTTGGCAGACGTCTGACCATTTAACTAGTGCCCATTTCCTGTTGAGACCCGATGATCCCCACAAAAAATTCCTTTGCAAGTTGTGAATGCCTTTAAGGACCCATTTCGGAGCAGCTAGGATAGAAAATAGATAAAGAGGCATGGTTTGAAGAACGGATTTGATCAGGATGAGACGGCTTGCAATATTGAGTGATCTGAAAGTCCAGGAGGAGAGTTTGGCTTCAAGTTTGTCCAGGAGCGATCTCCACGATGCATGTTTAAGAGCTGAGAGCATAAGAGGAGCACCTAGATATTTGGAGGGGAGCGCAGCAATTGTGAAACCAAGGATGCGAGCTATGTTCCTTTGAGTGGGGATAGGGGTATTGAAGAAGAAAAGTTGGGATTTTGAGGCATTTATAGAGGTGCCAGAGGCTTCAGAAAACAGCTCAAGCAGGGCTTTAAAGGATTTTTCTTCAGCTGAGGAGGGATGACCAAAAAGAATAGTGTCATCAACAAACTGTTGATGCGATGAAGGGGGGAGACCATGAAGCGCAATACCTTTGATGGTCTTAGAAGAAATTGCATGATGAATCAATCGGCTGAGTCCTTCTGCCATTAATACAAAGGTGAAAGGAGAGAGGGGATCCCCTTGACATATGTCGCGCGAAGATCAGAAGGGATGAGATGGAGAGCCATTGAGAAGGATCGAGAAGCTGGGGGAAGATATGAGGTTCATTATCCAGCGGGTCCAAGTGTGGCAGAAACCAAAGGCAAGCAGCATGTGCTGAATATATTCCCAGCTAAGCTTGTCAAAAGCTTTTGATAGATCAAGCTTCATTATCATGCCTGGCTTTTTAAGGATCTTTAAGGAGTGGATAACCTCATTTGATAGGATGATACCATCCATAATTTGGCATCCTTCAACATACCCTGTCTGCTCCGGGAGAACAAGAAGAGGCAGGAGAGGTTTGAGCCGATTTGCTACTACTTTGGAGATGAGTTTATAAATGACATTGCACAGGGCTATGGGCCTAAATTTGTCCGGCGTATTAGCTTCCTCCCCTTTTGGAACTAGCACTATGAAGGTGGAGTTAAGGGATGGCAGGAGCCAGTGCATTGATCGGGATTCTTCCACCAGCTCCCAAACTTCGTTGCTGACCAAATCCCAGAACTCATGAAAAAAGTTAGCGGTAAAGCCATCTGGACCAGGACCCTTACCATCTTTTAGCTGCGCCATTGCTTCCTCCACCTCTTGCTTTGAGACCGATTGAAGAAGGTTTTGATTATGTTCGGCAGTGATGAGCTTGGGGATGTGCTGCATGACCTCTTGTATGGCTACGGTTCTGCTTCTTGTGTGCTCCTTGAACGTTTCCTGAAAGTGATCTCTTAATTCTTTTTCCATGTCTTCATGTTTTTCTAGTTTTTCCCCTTGACTGTTGTTGATGAAAGCAATGTTGTCATGCATTCTTCGTTGAATCGTTGTTCGGTGGAAGAATTTGGTGTTTTTTTCCCCTTCCTTCAGCCATTTTACTCGAGACTTTTGGCACCAGAGGATTTCCTCTTGCGATCTTCTTGCTTCTAAGGCCAACCACAAGGATTGCTCTTTGTTGGCTAGTTCCTCTGTTCTGCCCTCTGTGATGATGGTTTGCTGGAGAACGCTCATTTCCTGTTCCAATTTTTGCCTAGATTCCGTGACGTGTCCAAAATGGTTCTTGTTCCAGGCCTTCAATACTTGCTTGAGATGTCTTAGTTTTTGTTGAAACTTGAACATCTTTGCACCTTCCGGAGGATTGAAGGATTTCCATGCGGTCTGGACCACCTCTTTGAAATTTGGGTGACTGGACCAGAAGGCTTCGTATCAGAAAGGCCTGTTGTAGTGTTTTCCGGGCCTGGACCATTGCAGCATAATGGGCCAGTGATCCGATCCCCCTTGAGGCAGTATGGAAGCGTGAAAGTCTCCCCCCAGATGGATGGCATTGTCTGAGAGTAGAAAATGATCAAGCCAAGAAGCGATATTGTGAACTCCTCTGCGCTTATTCGTCCAGGTGTAGGCGCCGTTGGAAGTTTGGATGTCAATGAGTTGGTTACTTCTGATGTAATCCTTGAATCCATCGCTGTCCTCTTCCAGCTTCGTTCGCCCTCCTTTTTTTTCCTCAAGGTGAGTGATGATGTTGAAATCGCCCCCGCTTATCCAAAGGGGATAACGCCTGGAAGAGTTCAGGCTTGTTAATGTTTCCAAAATGTCTAGCTTGTGTTGCTGATCCTGAGGGAAGTAAGTATTGGTAAGATGCCCATGAATGTCCATTCCAATGAGATGAAACGTAGCCTGAATGAAATGCCTGGTAGCATTGAAATCTTGCAGCAATAGGATCTGTGGGTTCCATACTATGGATAGTCCTCCTGATGCTCCCATTGCATCTGTAGAAACGGATTGACTGCCTCTCCAAGCTTTTTTGAAGATCTTTTCTAATGCCATGGTGGTGCTCTTTGTTTCTTGTAGAAAGACTACTGCTGGTTTTTCTGACTGTATCATGTTTTTTAACATTCTGTGTTTTGAGGAGCTGTTGAGCCCCCTCATATTCCATGAGATGAGCTTCATGAGGAACTATGGGGGTGGGGCTTGTAAAACCGCGTTAACTTTGGGAACCTCCCAGATTCTAAGATTTGTTCTCCCAATATGATTGTTCGCTGCAAATCTGTTTTGCGCCCTCTCTTCTTCGTTTCTTTTAGGATTTTTTTTCCATCCCATGGACTGCCTGCCTGAATTCCTAAGCATTTTTTGTGCTGGGCTTTGGTCAATACTCCTTCCAGTCTGTCTATTTCCCATGGGGGAATGGAGGTATACGCTTTTTGCTTGCATGCATCTTCCAGTTTGAGAATGTCCAGCCCGTCCAAGCTTACATTCTCTATGTCTTCTTCCATGTTACTGGGTATGTTCGAGAGGTCTTACAGGACCCCTTCTTGCAGGCTAAGAGCTAGAGCAGCATCGAGATCCATGGCTGAGGGCTGCAGATCTGAATCTGTCACTGGCATTTTTGACTTCGAGTTAGGAGGAGCACTTATCAGCTCCGATGAGGATGGGTCTAGGGGAGCTTTATCGATCGGGTTAGCTGATGATGGGGGCAGAGTAGCTTGAGAGTCTTTTTGTGGCGGGGGGTCAGAAGGGTCCTGCGGGGTGAGGACATGGAATCTATTCGAGGAATCAGCTTTCTTGTGGCTGGGGGGGGCATCTCTCTGATTTTTTGGGTTGGAGGGAGCTACATTCTGCTTCTTGACATGTCTGCGGCGTTGGGGAACTTTGATGAAACCCTCAGAGTTTTGGGAAGCTTCATTGGCTGTGGGTTGGACTTGGACATTCAGAGGGCATTCCTTGAACAGATGACCATACTCATGGCATTTGCGACAACGAAATGGGATTTGTTCATAATCAAGAGGTTGATTCCATTCATAGTCATCGTGATAGAGGCTTACCGTGTCTGCTAGAGTCTTCTTGAGTTGCATCTGGACACAGATCCTGGCATATGAGGTGAACCTTCAGTTTCTTGTTTCCTCCGCCACCTTGATGAAGGTACCAATGCGATTACCGATGTCCTTAAGAGTTTCTTCTCTCCAGTATTCCGTGGGTAAGGAGTACATGCGGATCCAGATGGGAGCATGGCTGAGGTCTTCTGTGTCTGGATTGAATCTGGGTTTCCAATCCCGTAAGAAGAGACCCGCGGAGTTGAAGAAATATGGGCCTCCATCAAATACTCTTATTTTGTCCTCCAAGCAGGTGAATATGGCCGTGAAGAATCCTTTGGGACCTAACAGCAGGGAAACATGACCTTTGGGCTTCCATTTGGAGGTGATCCAGCCATGCAAAGCTTTTTCCGTTGGCCAGAAACCCAAAAATTTTCCGATGAGCGCATGATCTTTCATGTACTGTATCTCGCCATTGATTCTGTGGCTAGGAAGCTCCACTCTGATTCTTTCTGATGCTTTGGGGATGCATGTGGTCGATTTCGTCCTGGATGGCGTCGCCTTTGGACTCTCTGTCGCTTCTTCATCCGTGGTTGCATGCTGTTCTGGGGCGACAGGCGGTTCAGAGCTCTGTCCTTGCTCGGTGATTGGATCGTCCTGAAACTGGGTTTTCTCTGGTGCGCCATTAGACCTGAGATGATTGCTCGAAGGAGGGGGGGAATGGGTACCCGCCCCTCCCTTTTGGGAGGACATGACGTTGAGCACAGTCAGGCTCTGTCGTTGCTGCTAACGGTTCTGATGGGGATGCCGCTCTGTGGACGGCTGATGGTCAGATATGCAGGTCTGAGCATTGGCTGCAGGTTGCAGAGCTCAAAGCTAGGGTTTATTTCAATCCCAATTATATTATAATTCCGTCCACATAGTATTGTTGATAGGAAACTTTTCGTGAATTAAATATTACATATGTTAATTAATTTAATTAATATAATATATTTCATATAAAATATTACTATATAAACTAATATTTAAAAATAATAAATATATACTTACCTCCCTTACCTTTTATTTACTCCACTCATACGTATGAGTTGAAACTTAAAATTAGAACCAAGGCTTTAACAAAAGACTTTGACTAATACCTTAAGCCACTTGGTTTTTGTGATCGGCCAATCGGATCGGGGGAATAAGAGTTATAGGGGTTTGATAAACTTGCGACATATGAAAACTCTCGATGCAATACGTGAACCTTTTAATGATCGGTGATCTGGGATATGAAGTGTCGGGGTTAAAATTCCCGATGCAATACAAACTTCCGATTGCGAAATAAGTTTTATATATATATTTTATATATACAAATTTAATTTAATTAAATTAATTATATATTAATTTAATTAAATTAAATTAAGATTTAATATCAGTTTTTATTTTGAAATTTAGTTAAGTTGTGAAATTATCTAAACTACAGCCACTTGGAAAAATAAAAGATAATAAAAATAAACTACAGCCACTTGAATGTTTGGGTTTTCGAGATTAGGATTTGATTTGGAAATTGGAGTGAATTTCTTAAATCCTGATGCTTAATAATTTGGCTGCTAAAAATGAAAAAATGTTAGTAAAAACTCGCTATGGATTAATATTTAAAATGAATGTGTTATTGGACTAATTTATTTACAAAATGAAATATTGTACATTTTATGCATTTTTAACCCAGGCTAGATAAATGATGAGACTTCAAAGAAGTGCCATTTTCAAACTAGTTGACCAAATGAGGTGAAACAAGCATCAATGGGAAGCTTATAAAAAATCGTTTCTAACAAAGCAATCAAAACAAGAATCCAAAGAAAACAAAAAATTAACAAAAGCATACGATAATCAAAAAAATCTTAAAAGGTGTTTAGCCAAAAAATTTATAGAAAGGGTCCCCATTATTTGAGTTGAGCAAATCAATAATGGGGGGGTTGTGTTTTCACCACAATAATGGCGACGCACGGGAGAAGAACCAGTTATCTCTGTTTGATATGAATGAGATTTTCCTAAAATTAAAGTAAAATAATTTTAAAAAGAGAGAATTATTCTTGAAATGCTTGACTAGGTTTATTACTCTGAATAAAAGTCAGAATCATCTAATTGTAATTTTCTTAAAATTTCTCATAAATTAAAATATTTCAAAACTCTACATCAGCCATTAATTAGTTGTAGAGATAAACCAGTGGCCACTTTACAGCTTAGCTTTTAGAATATACTCATTTGTCATAGGTAGAGTCATTGCTGCCAACAAACATCTATAGTCTCGGTAGGGTTACCTTTTTAATCATCAATGATTCAAAATCCCATCTCTTCAAGAATTATTGACTTAGAGATAAATCCATCAATATATGTTTCTTTTTTATTTTTATTTTATTTTTTATTTTTTTTATGTTTTAAAGTAAATCTTTAAAAGCCATTGTCCTGGTATGGTAGCCAGATAGTTGACAATGCCATTCACTGGTTAAAATTGGACTAAACAAGTTGGCTCGTGATGAGACCCTTTGTCTTATAATTGTTTGCAATCATAAGCCATTACCCTGGTTTGTTTAGCAGTGTTGGTAATGTCAACCTATTTTTCCCCTATGATCATGGTAAGCAGGCTCATAATGAGACCTCTTATCGTTTAAGTTTTTGAATATATTTTTGGATTACACTCTAGAAAGATAAGACTTTCTGGGACAGGGAGGATCATTGACTCCTTAAGAGTTAAGAATGATAATTTCAGAGTTAAAGGTGCTTTGCTTTAAAGTGTCTTTACTTGGTTAAAAATAACTTTTCTTGACTGATAATAGAATTTTGAAAGATCTTAATAGAATTTTGAAATTTCAAAATGATTACAATTTTGATGAAAAATAAATTTCTCCAGATTTTATGATACTTTTCCAACTTCTCTTGATTTGTAATCTCTTCCTTAAGTATGTCTACCTTTACAATAAGAAAATCAAACTTCACTAAGAGATTTAAGAAAACACTAATAGGTGACTATTAACAATTTTTCTCCATGTATGCTGACCATTGTTAGGTAACAAGTAGGCCTTCCATATAAATAATGGAAAAGTTACCAAAATCAAAACTGAAAACCAAAGTAAAAGAATTCTTATGCTAAAATGAGAAAGAAATCAGGAAACAAAAATAAAAACGAAAAAAAATCTTAAGAATGGAAAGGAAAATCTCAGTTTCGAAAGACAAACTCAAACAAGAATGTTTATACCAATGTCTCAACAATATGAAGAAAAAGAAAGTAATCGCATAATCATTTCTTCTTATGTCGAGATTTAGAAAAATCATACCTTGCAGGGTTGTAAATGCTTTAGGCCTTTTGGATAGCAGTGACGATAAAATTCAACCACAATGAAAACTTTCTGTTTGATATTAATCTTCTTGTTTCAAAGCATCATCTTGATCATTTTCTAATAAAAGGAATGCTTAAAGAAACAAATTAAAGGTTCATAAACTTCCTGGTGTAGCTGTTTTGACGAAGATTATCGCTGCTTCTTGAAATAAAGCCAGGAGAAGAGTATAAGACCTCAAAAATCTGATTCAGCAGAGGATTGAAAGCTTCAAATGGAGAACTGCAAGACAGATTTTTTATATCAGCAAAAACAAAACTGAAACTAAAGTAACGAAATGGAAATTAATGAAAGTGGGTACATGAATCTTACCATTGGATAACTTCTTTTGATTTTACCTGAAAAGTATCAGTTTCTCCAAACTAGCTGACTTATTATTTTAATCAACATTAAAAACATGAAGAAGTCAAACTAACCAAAATCTTGTAACCCAAAATCATTATTTGTTTTATTTAAACTAAAGCAAGCAGTAAAATGTAAAAAATGGAATGCTTAGTGCTCAGGGGAGTTGAAATTAAAACAAATGCATCAGAAATGAGAATGAGAATTTGCAGTAACGAATGTTTCTAAAAATATTATAAGTTTCATATAAACTCCATGATTTTATACATTGTCCAAAATCAAGACCAAATCCAAGATAATAAAATTTAAATATGAAGATAGAGAGGTCTTGAATTCCATTTTTTAATTATGGAATTATATATTTAAAACTAAAATGTATGAGAAATTGAAATGAGTTTTGTGTGTTGCAAATTTGTCATCAATTGCTTTTTCCCATAGTGGTTACCCAAGCTCGCTTTTAAAATAACAAATCGCCGTATCGGATGATTCACATCACATGTTTCTTCACCATGCTTCAAGTTTAATCTGCAAGACTTCACTTTTGTTACTATGCCATATATTGATTAAATCTTAATGGCTTAGAGGCATGCATTGGAAGCTATCGTATCGAAGATTGCAATGGCAAATTGTCGATTAAGAATATGCGATGAGAACATGTGCAATGAAATGAAGCGATCGCATCATTAAGAAATGTTATATCAGGGATCGGGGACAGTTATGTCACAAATTGCACATCGCACACCATATCTCGTGATTTGTATTTTGCACATTGCACATTGGGCATTGCAAATTTGGAATAGTGATATGGCCATAAATAAAAATGCAAGGAAGCGATCACGATATCAGCGATGCGATGGATGACGTAAATCGGCGATCGGCAATCTTAAGCACCCGATGTAACACAATATGATTATTGCGATGCCGATATGCGATGAATGACGTGGCTAATCGGCGATCGCGATCGGCAATCTTAAGTGCACGATATAACAATTCTCAATATGCCGATATGCGATGAAGAGTGGACCCGATAATTTTATGATGAAAATTTGATAACATATCGGATCCCAGACATCGGTCCTTTTAAAGTTATGCTCCTACCATTATTGCAATTGAACGGACGCGATATTTTTTATGAATTTGATTTGAATTTCATATCGGGTCCGGAATTATGTGGTCATCGCAATATTGGTAAAGCCGTTTATCGGAGATCGGCGTTTCATGATAATGGAAGTATATTCAACTGCAAACCTCTGATATGCGAAATGCGATATGACATATGAGCGAAGTAATACATCAGAGATCTTTTATTAAATAATTTGTTATCAAAAGAAATGCTAAGAACTACTTCTGATGAAATCTTATGATGCGAATGGTCTTATGATATTCCTTGAAATTTCAATTGGGTTTTCTAAGTGAATAAAAGCAAAGTTAAAAATGCTTAAATTCTAATGAATCAAAAGTAAAATTTCCCTGAACCTGTTGCAAATTTGAAATGGGTTTACTGCTTACTTCAAGTTTTTGAAAACAAGTGAAAACCTATAAATAAAACAGAACATGAATCAAAAATAAACTAAGGAAAAGAGAAACTAATAAGAGATGAGGACGAACTTGTAAATGTGTATCTGGAAGGAAATTGTTTGCAGATTTTACCTTATGAATCTTCAAACTCTTCCTTTGATTTATCAAAATTTTGACTTTGTTCAAAATCATCTCATCATTTATTCTAAATCTAAGTGTGCAATCAGCCTAAATAACATCTGTTTATTCATGTTCAGAAAATATAAGCTTTACCAGAAATAAATATAAAAATAGATTTCCCTTTTGAATTGAAACAACAATTTATTACCTCTGCTCATTTTGAATTAACTTGAGAGAAATCTGTATTGTTATAGTGACTGTTTAATAATGCCTTTAGTAAATAAATATGATGCGTATTGCGGCATCAAATAATAAACTAAAGATTAGAATGGAATAGAGCCACTAATTGTGGAAAAATGTTAAAACAGATCTGAATATGTGCACACAGCAAAATGGACATCATTAAGGTCAGCGTAGCAAATTTCGAGGGAGATAATATGAACTTCATATGATTACCACAAAAGGTTAGACTGACTAATAATGATTGATTCAAAATTAAGTTTATCATAGACAGTCATACATTTCATGGGATAATGGGATCATGAAGCTTTTATATCCTCAAATCCTTACCATATAAATTTTAAAAGAAAATCCTAGAAGGAAATCCCGAAATGAAGAAAAGTGGCTTTGAGGTGATTGACGCCAAGTGCAATTTCAATTAAATTTAATCAAGACATTATTCAAAATAGGTAGAGTAGAGGTATCGCTGCAAGAAATTTAAAAGGAAAACAATAATTAAAACTTTCTGATAAGGAGAAAATGATTTCACTGAACATGTATGAAGATGGTTGATTGCTTTGTTTTATTTTTATAATCTACAGAACTATTAAAAATAAATTAACTACATAAAACAAACTAACTAAACTAATTCTACTCATATTCTAACCATATACATGAAACTGACTATGTATAGTCATATTTCCAGTGTAACCATTCTCTCATTTTTATTCCCGCATGTATGTACAATTCAAATGTTAGTAATAAAAATACAAATCTAATTGAACTAAGGAAATTAAATCTGTGAGTAGAATTTACAGTTATTGTTAGCAACTTAATTAAAATCTCCTTCTCTTGAAATTTCCTTTCCAATTGAATACCAATTGGATCATAGAAATCTGGATGGATTTCTATTAAGGATTGAGAAATGTTCAAAGGAAGAGATAGCAGGCCAGACTGTGAAGATGAGGTTTTAAATTCAAAGGCCTGGAAAAAATCGTTAGTGTTATATACAAATGTTAAATTATTAACAATCTCCCATGAGAAAAAGTTTCCAAATATTTTTCAAATGAATTAATGAAGAATGAATGGAAATCTGTTAAATCTAATTGAAAATTATTAATTGAATTAAAACGTTGGCCAGATTGTAAAAATATATCCTCTAGTTGAGATTTTCTTTGAGGAAATAGAAGCTTTTGATAAGAAATGAACATCAATTGATATTGACATGTTAACAACTTTTGATGTTCATGGTTATAACATGAAACTTCAATTTCTCAATAAGGCAATTCATCAATTGAATGTTTGACAGTAAGGTGCTCAATATGGCAGCATAAAGTGTTAAAATTCTGAAAAATAGAATCAAAAAATAAATCTAATTTTAAACGAAATAAGTGTGAAATAAAAACTAAAATGAAATCATTATTTGTACAACTAATGTTACAGCACAATTGGAATCGTTTTGAAATGATTTCTTTTTCACAAGGATTGGCCATACTTATGGAATTTGAGTAATTTTGAATTCCAACATGTGAATTAGAAAACGAATTATGATTATGAGTAGGAATGAGAGTTTGATCACGATATGAATCATAAATTGGAATGTTTTTTCGGATAGTGAAATCATAAAGATAATTTGCTACTCTAAAACGAGGATAGGTTGGAATAATTTCTAAATTTAAATGTTCCTCATTCACAGATGTTATTTGAATTTTCTCATGAGGATTCTCTTGAGAGGAATATAAATCAACGTCCTCAATGTCAGAGTAATTATCATAAATGACTTCACAATATTCTCTAGAATTCCCTTCTATCTCATCCAATATATCAAAACAAGGAGGAATAAAAATTTCATGCTCATTAATGGCAAACGAATGATCAATTATTGTTTCTTTATCTTGATAAAAATTTATTGGTAATTCATTTAGACCATCCTCTTTATTTTCTGCAAAATCATTAATACCAAGAGGGGAAAAATTACCATCATTAAAAATATCAGGATAAAGGGAAAAATGTGAACCTGAAGCAATGCATTTAAAACTGTCTCTATTTGAGAACTATTGTGCATTATGCTCATTGTAAATTTCAGATTGCAGATCATTCCTTTGTGTGTTCATGCTTTCTTGAAGAAGGTTGTTTTGCTGCTCTGATTTCGGCATTTGCTCATCATGGAAAAATTCAGAAATTTGTACGCAGTTTGCATGCTATTATTTATTTTGATTGCTGCTTGTACTTGCTGATTTGCGATCTGATTTTCTGAATTGACCGCAGAGTAATTTTTAGATTCCAAGGCAGCTCTTTCTCCAAAATTGTTGATGTTGTCTTCTTGCATTTGAATAGAAATATTTTTCAAGCTTTGTGAAACCACTTCATCACATTTATTTGCACATCCATATTGGAATTGTCATTTATGTTAGAAGGGGATGAAACAAAACTTGAACTAATTTCATATGGATTGGGAATGGGAGGAAAAGAACAAATATATTCAAACCAATCTAGTGATTCTTCTTCCGTAGGTTTATCTTCATCTTTAAATCTTAAACAATTCAAGTGAAATCGAATATTAAAATCATTAACAGATTCATTTTCAAACCTTCGTAGATATTCAATTTCATCACATACATGTTCATAACCGTAGCCGTCAAATTTACAAATGAAAATTGAAACAAATTGATCCCAGCTGTGGATTCAGGCAACTGGAAGAGTTCTACACCAGCTTCTCGCTTTTGCTGCAAATGTGAGAGTAAAAATTCTGCATAAGATGCCTTCATCAATTCCTTGAAAATCATAATTTGAAACATTTTGAATAAATTGAAAAACATGATTAAAAGCAGAAGAATTTCTCTTACCATTGAACTTTACCTGAGATAAGAGTCTTACCACTTCAGGTGGAGTATTGGAGGATGCACGCCCATGGATACAACTCCAAATTGGAAGTTTAAGAGGAGTCATCACAATAAATAAAATATTAAAATTGAAAGGACTGCAATAGACAAAAATCTCAGGCCCTCCTTCTAGCGCCAAAAATGTTGATGCCTCGAAAATCATTGCAACAACAATGGGGGATAACCACCTGGTCCGGACCTTAAAGCATCTCCTTTTCCATTTGGTGTGGTCGCTCCGACTGGTTTAACTAGGTCCAGTTACCTTCTCCCTATTGCTATTGGTTTATGATGTATCTTTACCTACCAATAGACAGGGATATCAGATCACTTCTCGTTGCTGATCAAGCAAGAGAATGACCCTTAAGCTGATTTGGGTTCAACCAAGCCACAACTAAAATTTTGCCTCTTTGAGGAGAGGACTTAAAAGAATGTAGAATTTAATCTAAATGCAAGCTTATTCTATGATGCCAGCAAAAGAAACTAATATAAATCCTATCTTAATTAGGCAGATATAGATCTAACCCAACTAAGAGCAAGATAATTAAAGTATTGGCATTTAAATATGTCTTGTTTATAATGAATATCAAGTTAATAAAGTAGTTCAATTAACTGATATTATGGTTACCAAAACACATCCTATTGAGACCTCTTAACTGAAATAATAAACCAACAACATTCAGGAAGTAGTTAACAAAAATGATATTAATTATCAAATCAGTAAATCCAATAATTGAATAATGACATGTGGAAATAGTTCATAACACATTACTATTTAATAAATCGGTTTTATAAGATAGATTTCTGAGCAAGTAGTTACTTAGAAATCAAATTTTAATTCATAAGAACAGAGATACCTAATAACAATATTGAGACAAATTACCCATATTGACAATAGTGCACAAACATGAATAAAATGAGACATTCCTGTTGCCATAAAAATGAAACTGATATTTGAAACAGTAGTATTAGAAATACCAGTTTATTGCATCCATTTCTCTGTCCTTGGTCTCCAACAACTCTTTACATTGCTTGAACTTCTACTTTAAAAGCTAAAGCCACAATAGTGCAAACTTTGCCCTTCATGCATAATTCAAGATATGAAGGGAAAATCCATAATCTCCAGATCTGAAATTTTCTCTCCTCCCTCCTACAACCTTAAATTCCTATTACAGTAGTGCTTTTAGAAGTCTAAAATTGCAGAGGAGAGCAGCGCCTAATTACATTTTGCAATCTATTATTTATACTATTTGCAAAGGAATTTTGGAGAGGAGAGTTTGTTCTAGAGAAATCTGCCAAATACCATTTTATTTATTCAAAATTCCAATCTTTAATTGTTGGAGCATTCTCATTGATTGACATCCCTTTCTCCATATCTCTTCTACTGTTTTCCTGCAAGAAGAAATCAAAATAAATTAAAATGCAACAAGAAAATCAAAATGGCATTGTTGGCATTTAAATCAAATCCAATCAATTTCTATTTAACTAAATAATTGAAAATAAAATATAAGCTCTCTATTGATGCCTGGGATGATTTAATTGGTCAAGAATATCATTACGAGTGAATCTGCAATTAGAAGAGGCTTGGACAAATGAAAATAAAACTTAGAAAATTGATTTTGTTTTCAAAATTCGGAGCTTGATCTTCTGCTTGATTTTTGACCCAATAAATGACCAATTATGTTTGTGAAACCTCCTGAGAAATATTCTCCTTGATTTTATCTTTCCAATGAGCCATCCTGAGCCTCATTTGGCCAAGTATAACTCAATCTATGAGCCTCCAAAGTTGATGGATCAAATCTGGCATAAATCTAGAAATTCTGTTGCTGGGCTAAAAATCTAATCTAAATTAAAATTCTAATTAATTGTTAATTATAAACTAAACTAATTATTAATCTAATTAATTGATATTTAATTAACTATTTTTAAACAAATTTAATCTAATTAAAAACCAATTAATATTAATCTAAATTATATTTAAATTTAAATTTAACTAATTAATTAAATATTACATATGTTAATTAATTTAATTAATATAATATATTACATATAAAATATTAATATATAAACTAATATTTAAAAATAATAAATATATACTTACCTCCATTACCTTTTATTCACTCCACTCATACGTATGAGTGAGTTGAAACTTAAAATTAGAACCAAGGCTTTAACAAAAGACTTTGACTAATACCTTAAGACACTTGGTTTTTGTGATCGGCAAATCGGATCGGGGGAATAAGGGTTATAAGGGTTTGATAAACTTGCGAAATATGAAAACTCCCGATGCGATACCTGAACTTTTTAATGATCGGTGATCGGGGATATAAAGTGTTGGGGCTTTTTAAAATGTGTCAAGTTAAAACTCCCGATGCAATACAAACTCTCGATTGTGAAATAAGTTTTATATATATATTTTTTAATTTTAATTTAATTAAATTAATTATATATTAATTTAATTAAATTAAATTAAGATTTAATATCAGTTTTATTTTGAAATTTAGTTAAGTTGTGAAATTTAGTTTTTATAAAAAAATAAACTACAACCACTTGAATGTTTGGGTTTTCAAGATTAGAATTTGATTTGGAAATTGAAGTGAATTTCTTAAATCCTGATGCTTAATAATTTGGCTGCATAACTAAAAATGAAAAAATGTTAGTAAAAACTCGCTATGGATTAATATTTAAAATGAATGCGTTATTGGACTAATTTATTTACAAAATGCAATATTGTACATTTTATGCATTTTAACCCAGGCTAGATAAACGATGAGACTTCAAAGAAGTGTCATTTTCAAACCAGTTGACCAAATGAGGTGAAACAAGCATCAATGGGAAGCTTATAAAAAATTGATTCAACAAAGCAATCAAAACAAGAATCCAAAGAAAACGAAAAATCAACAAAAGCGTACGATAATCAAAAAAATCTTAAAAGGTGTTTAGCCAAAAAATTTATAGAAAGGGTCCCCATTATTTGAGTTGAGCAAATCAATAATGGGGGGGTTGTGTTTTCACCACAACAGTACCTTCATTTAGCTGCGAGCAAGTCTTATAGTATGCGCTCCTTCTTCATCCCATTATTTGTCACGCCATGTTCCATAAATGTACCTGTTCCTCCAATTCACTCATAACGGGACGACATCAAATCCAAAAATCTCCTAGTATAACATGGTGCATTGTTTTTTGTTTCAAGTCTAGGTGACTAGGAGGGAGGACAAGAAATAGAAACTGTGTAGAGCACATCTCAGGCTAGGATGAGAGGCTTTGTAGTACTGTTAGGAAAAAACTTCACAAAAGTCACTTGGAGGCAAAATTGTGCAATCAGTGTTAGCAGTAGTAGTTGCAAGGTGGGACCCAGCTAGACAGAACTATGTAATTCTTAGGAGGAAGACAAGGCAAGGTGTCTAGGGGAATTGCATAATTTTCAAGGTGAGGACTGAGCTGGTCACACGAGGTCCGGCTAAAAATTTTCGCAATTTTCAGGAGGGAGACAAAGTTGGGCAGCAAGGGACACCGACAAGAAATCCTGTGCAATTTTCCAAAGCAATGCCTATCGAGCTGCGGGGAGATGCAGGTCATAGCTATGCATTTCTGAGAGACAGTGCAAGACAGGAAGTTACTGTGCAGTTTCCGAAAACAGTGCAGAGTGAGGAAGCAGCGGGTGTACCAGCCAGATCTGCGCAATTTTCAGGGACAGTGCAGAGCAAGACAGGAGGATGCCTGACTTGGCATGACTGCGTAATTTTTGAAAGCAGTGTAGGGCAGGCAACTGGGAATATCTATGCAATTATGGAGAGGGGTGCAGCCTCGGTTCATAGTGCAGTGCATATTTTCGGTAGACAAGAGGGAGGCTTGATAACTGATGTTGCGAGAAATGTTGAGTGGATCGGGCTTGGAGACAACTTCTGTGCAATTCTGGGAGATAGTCAGCTAGCTCACTTCCAAGATTGCACAGTGAAGTTGCCCATGAGGACAGCCTCAAGCACTACGCAATTATGGAAAGTAGAGTGGGGTCACTGAGAGTTGAGACTGTGCAGTGCATCTCAGTCGGGGTCCATTTGAAGCGGTTTTTCTAATTGACATATTTTCAGGAAAAATGGCTAAGTGTGAGAGAGTGAACTTGTGTAGACGTGCCATTCTGATAAAAAACTTAACATCTCTTGATGACAGGACACCATAAACCAACAAGAAAAACATGTGCTTAGTGAGACTGTCTTAAGGTTAAGAGTGACAAGTGCGACACTTGAGATAGACTTGAATGACCGTGACGACACTTGCATGACAGCACTTACAAATTTGTGTGTGAGTACGATTGATGTTCACATAGCGAAGATAACTCATGCACACAAATATCAACCTTCAAAATTGCCAGAACAAGACTGCAAGAATGACAAAGCAATCCACATGCCAAAAGAGGATCGTTCGTCGGACAAGCAAAGGGGTGTAAAATATTCTAGAAGAACTTGTATGGGCATTTGTGACCATCAATAGAAAAAACAAGGAAGGATCCAAAATTTGGAGGCAAGCCAAAATTTTGGAGGGTGTTGCCACTGCTACAACAACTTCATAAGAGGATGAAAGCTTTGTTGTACCACCAAACCTAGCAACAAGACACGGGGTTTATATATTCCCTTACCTGTACCTACTCATCCTTGGGAAAGCATTTCTATGGAATTTGTTGGAGGTTTACTAACAACCAGGAAGGTACATGACTACATGTTTGTGGTAGTTGAAAGGTTTAGAAAAATGTGTGTTCTAATCAGGGAAAATTTTAAGAACCCCCCCTAAATTTACATGTATAATAAATGGGCGAATCTCCATGGTATATAGGAAAAATGCAAGGCGATTTTCTCAATAATATGATATGTATATATAATTTTTTGGCGAATCTCTCACCAAGCATGGTGAATATTTTACTCAATTATAAAATCTTGTGTTTATTGAATACACAAATGAAATCATTACATTTCTTTAAAATATATTTTGAAATCAAAATTACGGAAATTAAATATCGATAATCTAGTGGGTGTAAGATAAAATTCACCCGTGCCATTCACAGAAAGCATGAGAAAAAACCTAATACTATATATAAAATCAAGAAAAATTCAAATTCATCACTTCTAGGGACCTCATAA